>SJYC01093141.1:0-19698 GCA_006408675.1 Madoqua kirkii | reverse complement strand
GCATCACGTCCACTCACGATGGACGTGAGTCTGAGTGAACTCCAGGAGTTGGTGATGGACAGGGAGGCCTGGTGTGCTGCAGTTCATGGGGTCGCAAAGATTCAGACATGACTGAGTGACTGAAATGAATTGAGCTGGACTGAACAGTCTAGACATGCCTATCCTTCCTGACATACAGGGTTCTGATGTGATGGCACATACGGAAACTGGTCAAACTAAAGTATCATACAGATAGCAGGCATAACCAGTTCCATGGTCATCATCCCCAGAACACTGCCTGGCCTTCAGCCTCACTGACTTTGTTCACCACAGTCCAGACCTTAAGTTTTCCATCAGCTTCTTTCCCAGGGCCAGTTCAGTTCAGTTCAGTCACTTAGTCATATACGACTCTTTGTGACCCCATGAATCGCATCACGCCAGCCTCCCTGTCCATCACCAGTTTCCACAGTCAACCCAAACCCGTGTCCATCAAGTTGGTGATGGCATCCAGCCATCTCATCCTCTGTCGTCCCCTTCTCCTCCTGCTCCCAGTCCTTCCCAGCATTAGGGTCTTTTCCAGTGAGTCAACTCTTCGCGTGATGTGGCCAAAGTATTGGAGTTTCAGCTTCAACATGAGTCCTTCCAATGAACACCTAGGACTGATCTCTTTAGGATGCACTGGTTGGATCTCTTTGCAGTCAAGGGACTCTCAAGAGTCTTCTCCAACACCACAGGTCAAAAGCACCTATTATTCCATGTTCAGCTTTCTTCACAGTCCAACTCTCACATCCATACATGATCAATGGAAAAACCATAGCCTTGACTAGACAGACCTTTATTGGCAATGTAATGTCTCTGCTTTTGAATATGCTATCTAGGTTGGTCATAACTTTCCTTCCAAGGAGTAAGCATCTTTTAATATCATGGCTGCAATCACCATCTGCAGTGATTTTGGAGCCCCTCAAAATAAAGTCTGACAGTTTCCACTGTTTCCCCATCTATTTGCCATGAAGTGATGGGACCAGATGCCATGATCTTCATCTGAATATTAAGCTTTAAGCCAACTTTTTCACTCTCCTCTTTCACTTTCATCAAGAGGCTTTTTAATTCCTCTTCACTTTCTGCCATAAGGGGAGTGTCATCTGCATATCTGAGGTTACTGACATTTCTCTAACTCAATAAAACTATGAGCCATGCCATGCAGGGCCACCCAAGACAGACGGATCATGCTGGAGAGTTCCAACAAAACATGGTCCACTGGAGCAAGGAATGGCAAACCACTTCAGCATTCTTGCCCTGAGAGCCCCATGAACAATATGAAAAGACAAAAACTTCCCACAAGATCTTTTTCATCCCACAAGATGAACCCCCATGTCAATCAGTGTCCAATATGATACTAGAAAAGAGCAGACAAATAGCTCCAGAAGGAATTAAGAGGCTCAGCTAATGGAGAAACAACACCCAATTGGGGATGTGTCTGGTGGTGAAAGTAAAGTCCCATGTTGTAAAGAACAATATTGCATAGGAACCTGGAATGTTCGGTCCATGAATCATGGGGAAACGGAAGTGGCCAAAGAGTAGATGGCAAGAGTGAACATTGACATTTTAGGAATCAGTGAATGAGGAGAGTGAAAAAGTTGGCTTAAAGCTCAACATTCAGAAAACGAAGATCATGGCATCCGGTCCCATCACTTCATGGCAAATAGATGGGGAAACAGTGATCCATGATCCAGCGGATGTTGACAATTTGTTCTCTGGTTCTTCTTCCTTTTCTAAAACCTCCTGAAGATCTGGAAGTTCACTGTTCAGGTACTGCTGAAGCCTGGCTTGGAGAATTTTGAGCATTATTTTACTAGCGTGTGAGATGAGTGCAACTGTGCAGTAGTTAGAGCATTCTTTGGCATTGCCTTTCTTTGGGATTGGAATGAAAACTGACCTTTTCCAGTCCTGTGGCCACTGCTGAGTTTTCCAAATTTGCTGGCATATTGAGTGCAGCACCTTCACAGCATCATCTTTCAGGATTTGAAACAGCTCAACTGGAATGCCATCACCTCCACTAGCTTTGTTCGTAGTGATGCTTTCTAAGGCCAAGTTGATTTCACATTCCAGGATGTCTGGCTCTAGATGAGTGATCACACCATTGCGATTATCTGGGTTGTGAAGATCTTTTTTGTGTAGTTAGTTCTTCTGTGTATTCTTGCCACCTCTTCTTAATATATTTTGCTTCTGTTAGGTGCTTACCATTTCTGTCCTTTATCGAGCCCATCTTTGCATGAAATTTTCCCTTGGTATCTCTAATTTTCTGGAAGAGATCTCTAGTCTTTCCCATTCTGTTGTTTTCCTCTATTTCTTTGCACTGATCTCTAAGAAAGGCGTTTTTTTTTTTTTAATCTCTCCTTGCTATTCTTCGGAACTCTGCATTCAGATACCCATATCTTTTCTTTTCTCCTTTGCTTTTCGCCTCTCTTCTTTTCACAGCTATTTGTAAGGCTTCCTCAAACAGCCATTTTGCTTTTTTGCATTTCTTTTCCATGGGGATGGTCTTAATCCCTGTTTCCTGAACAATGTCACGAACCTCCATCCATAGTTCATCAAGCACTCTGTCTATCAGATCTAGGGCCAGGCTGAGCTTTTTACAGAGAAGACACATCAAAGCTGCAACCAAGGATTTTTATAATTCAATGTTGCACAAGTTTCCTTCTGAAGATAAGGATTCTGGAGGAAAGGAGGGGAAGCTAATCAAAACTTTCTGCTCTCCAGTCTCTACCCCATTTCCTGACTGCATGCCTGAGTCTTTCAAGGTGAGGCCTATAGCCTGCTGCTGACTTTGGTTTACATCATTCGTGATCCCCCTGCCCACAGTTTTCCTTTATAGGACTTTCTTACCGTTCTCTGTGGAGGTCAGAGACACATTTAATAAAAAGAACACAGGCATCCAAATAACTCCAGGTCCCCAGAGCCATGAATCAAAGGACAGAGCTCTTTGAACATTGTCCGGCTGCAGGATTGGGACATTTCAGAGTTAACATCCCCCTGAAGCTGACTCCTTAACTAGGCAAAGATATCATGGAGTAAATGTTAATGCATCACTATATGTCAGGTACTTAACATGCTTGCAACATTTAACCCTTACATTAACTATCCTCGTTTTATAGATGAATAAATTGGTGCTCAGGTTTTAGTTAGACGGGTAGGAGGATGGATAGATGGTTGGATGGGTAGACAGGCAAATGGATGGTGGGTGGGTGGCTGGATGGAGAGGTTTTTTGCCAGAGATAAGAGATAGTGCTTGCATCTCCCCAGAAAGTCAGAGCTGCCAAGTCACATGTGTTGTCATATCAATGCTTATCACAGGAAAAGGCTATGTGTGTCACTAGACCAGTAGAAGATAAGGCCATGTAATGGCAAAGCTGTTCCCTTTCAATTTTTAGTTGCAGTTTTGGAGTCAGAAAAGTCTGAGTTTTGGTTCTACAATGTCCATAGTGTGTGACCACAGACAAGTCAGTGAAATTGCTGTGCTCAGTTTTCTCATTTGTAAAATGGAGGGCTGCCCATCCTAACAGTGCTGTGAGGTTTAAATTATATTACTCAAATATAAATATTTGTTAAATGTTTTAAACAGGGACTTCCCTGGAGGTCCACTCGCTAAGGCTGCATGTTCCCAGTGCAGAGGGCCCAGTTTCAATCCCTGGACAAGGAACTAGATCCCACCTACTGCAACTAAGACCTGGAATGGCCAAATAAATAAATCAATAAAAATTAATAAAAATATCTTAAACACATATTTGTGTTAACTATAAGTAAGCTTTCTCCTCTCTGTTGTGTAGGCAATGTGAGAACCACTGCAGAGATGAGCTACAATTGGTAGACGCTCCCCTGAGGGGATCCCAGACAGACCTGAGCTGCTCTGTAGCAGGTCTAGCTGTGTTCCTCTGGGATTGAGAAAGGAATCGTTTCTGTCCAGAGAGCCAAAGAGGAAATGAGCTTCCTCCTGTTAGGAGGAACTTGAAGGTGATTCCAACTCTGAGAGCCTCTGAACTGTGGCTTCATTTCAGTGGCACCTGAGAAACTCAGGCCCAGACCTCCCAGGGCTCTGTCCTTTCCACTGAGAGAGGAACAGGTGGAGGAAAGTGGAGGTGGGGGCAGAAAAGGGTGAGGGTTGGAGACTTGAAGCAACCGGGAAAGCTCATTTTCTTTTCCTGCTAAGTCGCTTCAGTCGAATCCAACTCTGTGCAACCCTACAGACGGCAGCCCACCAGGCTCCCCTATCCCTGGGATTCTCAAGGCAAGAACACTGGAGTGGGTTGCCATTTCCTTCTTACCCTAAAGAAGGATATAGAAGGAAAATACATTCCTTAGATAGTATCAGGACGGGAGTGTGTATGTGTGTGCTGTATGTGAGGATGGGTGTGCACAGAGGGAAATCTGTGGGGGGAGTGGGTATGGCTGTGCGTGAGAGGCTGTGTGTGTGCTGGTGGGGGAGGGATGCATAGGAGGGTAGGGGGAGATGACTGAGTACAGGGGTGTGCAGAGGGGGGTGAAGAGAGTGGGTCAGGGTGTGGGGAGGGGAGTGGCTGGGGGTGTGCAGACGTGGGTGGGCTTATGGGGATGAGGTGGTTTTGGGTGTGGCCTGGCCCACCACACTGAAGGAATGAGCCTCAGCAAATACATAAAATCATACAGGTCTTACCATGGTTAATAAGATCTTCTTCACTGGAACTTTGTAAATAAGTTTATTTTCCAAGCATTCACTCACTTATTTTCCAGTTATCAACACTGATGTACCATGAGAAAAAATATATTGAAATCACTTACACTCTTGTTGGAGCAGGTAAGAGGCAATGAGCTCTGCAAGGACAGTGAACGCGGTGCTGGGTGCGAGGTGCTGTTGCGAACACTTTGCGTGCATTATCTGATGGCCTGCCCACAGTGCCCCTAAAGATCTGTCCCGTGGTGACTTTCGTCTCACAGATGAGGAAACCAAGGCTTGTACTAACCGGTCCAAGGTCACACAGCTGGTGAGGTCGGCTAGGATTCCCATGCATTCAGTTTGGCTCCTGAGAACATACTTTACATCAAATCTTACCATCTGCTCCCAGGTGACCTATAAGGCTAGGCTAGGTCCCTTGTAAAGGACTGACTTCCAGAGAGAAGTCACCCCTAAGATAATTGGTGCTCTAGCATCTGTGAGTGCTTAACTCATTACGCTAGGTCCAGTGTTGTCTGGGCCCAATCTCTTCCCCACTTCCTCTCCCTACAGCTCTGTCCTTCTCCATATCTCACCTCAGGCCTAGGCAGACAGGGGTATACAGAGAGGAGACCAGTGTAAACCTGAGAGCCCATCTGCCCACTGCCTGCCAGCTTCCCCATGAGTTCTGGTGCCGAGTACTTGCCCTGTTGTATTTTTCACCCCACAGTCCTCTGTCCTGTTGATCCTGGGAGGCAGTGCCCACGACAGCCACCTGTCCAGTGGATTCTAAGCCAGGTCAGGCCCTGTCCCAAGTCTACTAGCCTGAGAGACCAGGGAAATAACTCAACCCCAGGTGACCAAATGGAGACTGATGCAAGAGACCTGCTATCTCTCCTCAGCTTTGCCCCAGCTTCTCAGCCTCCCTCGTTCCCCACACCCTTGTGCCTGGGTCCTGAGCAAAGTGGCCGGAGAGGACAGACTGGAAGAGCAGATGCAATCAAGGGTCCCCAAGCCATGAGAGGTCAGAGCAGGTGATGCCCTTAAGTAACAGGTGACATAATGAGGATGAAGAACGCCCGCTGTGGTTGTTCCTTAAATCACCGCAAGGCTTAGGTGTGCTGAGGGGATCAGCAGAGGCAGCCCGGGGAGGGTGTGACAGCTGCAAAAGTGCCAGAGCCAGAGGTGTGTGGGGCGAGAGGACAGAAGGCAGAGGTCACCATCTGAGAGCTCTTAAAGGCAGAGAGACATTTTGGTGGGGGAGCAGTTTAAAAGAGAACAGGAGCGCTGGAGTGAGAGTCTGTTTACCCTACATCATTGTTTCTAGCAGTTAAAGCCCTTATTTATAAACGGGTGTGAGAGCTGGACTATAAAGAAAGCTGAGCGGCGAAGAATTGCTGCTTTTGAACTGTGGTGTTCGAGAAGACTCTTGAGAGTCCCTTGGACTGCAAGGAGATCAAACCAATCCATCTTAAAGGAAATCAGTCTTGAATATTCGTTGGAAGGACTGATGCTAAAGCTGAAACTCCAATACTTTGGCCACCTGATGGGAAGAACTGACTCATTTGAAAAAACTCTGATGCTGGGAAAGATTGTAAGCGGGATGACAGAGGATGAGATGGCATCACTGACTCAATGGACACGAGTTTGAATAAACTCAGGGAGTTAGTTGGTGATGGACAGGGAGACCTGGTGGGCTACAGTCAATGCGGTTGCAAAGAGGTGGACACGACTGAGCGACTGAACTTGACTGAACGGATAAATGGCTCCAGAAGCCTACGTTCCTACCTCGGGGCCCATGTAAGCTTTAGCAGCACAGTACAAATGTTAGCCATTGTGTTTTCTGAAAGGAACAATTCAACAAATGACCCCAGCTGAAAGAGCCGAAGGACATTCCTCGGCTCCGTTTGCCCCACTCCTGGCGTCCAGTACAGCAGGGAAGTAATCTGAGCCAATTCAGGCTGACTGTTTGCCTGGGACCTGTGGCCCAGCCCATAAAGGGAGCCGAGCCAATCAGATTCCCACCTCAGGAATCTGAACCAAGAATGCTGAGGCTTTCAGGCAGTTAGCAGTGGGCTGGATGGAGGACGGGATGCATTGGGAGGTCCTACATGGTAGAGTCTGAGCTGCCATGTGAGAAGAGACCAGGAGGAGACCTGGGCAGGAGAAGGTATGCAGTGAGAAGTGAGACTCCAGAGAAAACAGTGAGAAAGGCAGTGACAGGTGGAGACCACAGAGAAGCCCCTGGAGCCCTTCAGTCTCAGCTCCAGCCCTGACTCCACCATGCTCCCTTTCTCCTGAGAGGCTCTTTTCTTCCTTGAAACCAGGAAGCTAGAGTGTCTGATGGACGAGGGGTGACCTCCCTGTAGGATAGTGGGGGCATCTGGGTTGACGGATACCCGATTTTCTGGCCACAGTGGCTTTGCAGAGTACAGCCAGGACATTGAAGAATGGCATGAGCAAGGCACAGAGTGGACGTGATGATCAGCTGCCTCCTGACTACATCTGAGCTGAAGCAAAAGGAAGGTGACTTTGAAAGCTTTCACGCACCTAAATTGTGCCTCAGATCATGCATGCGTGATCAGTCCTGTCTCTTTGTGACCTCATAGACTGCAGCCTGCCAGTCTTCTCTGTTCATGAAATTTTCCAGGCAAGAATAGTACAGCAGGTAGCCATTTCCTACTCCAGGGGATATTCCTGACCCAGGGATTGAACTCTTATCTCTTTGTCTTCTACATTGACAGGTGGAATCTTTACCGCTGGGCCACCTGAGATGCCCACAATTGTGCCTCAGGAAGGCAGGTAGATGGCAGAGAGGTTATTTCCCCAGGTTTGTCAGCTGCTGCTGCTAAATCGCTTCAGTCGTGTCTAACCCTGTGCGACCCCAGAGATAGCAGCCCACCAGGCTCCCCTGTCCCTGGGATTCTCTAGGCAAGAACACTGGAGTGGGTTGCCATTTCCTTCTCCCATGCATGAAAGTGAAAAGTGAAAGTGAAGTCACTCAGTCATGTCCAACTTTTAGCGACCCCATGGACTGCAGCCCACCAGGCTCCTCCGTCCATGGCATTTTCCAGGCAAGAGTACTGGAGTGGGGTGCCTTCTCTGTAGACTGCCTCAATTCCCACCTTCTCTAACTGTGAGAACCTGGGGACAGGGAGTGGAATGTACTCTTCTAAGACTCAGTTTCCACATCTGTAAATTGGGCATAGAACAGAACCAGCTCCCTCATGTTGTCGGTAGTCTCACGGGGATGTCCAGAAAGAAACACGCTTGGTCTCAGGTGAACTCTATCCTTGGACTGCTGTAATTATGTGCATAAACTCCTTCAGGAAGGGTCAGACCTGGATTAGAAGTCAAGGAATCTCTTGTAGAAGTTTCTACCTGTAATGACCAGCCCCTGCTTGTCTGGTGACAAGGGCTCACCCTTCTTGTCACTCACAGGGCCTCTGTGGGGAATGAGGCTTTCAGAGTCACTCTGGCCGCAGGCAGGCCTTACTTAGTTAGCCAGGCTTATTAATAGGAGTGTGTCCATTTCTGTCTTAAAATAGGCATAGAAAGTTATTTAAAATGAGCTTCCAGGTGGTTGGTCAGATTGCTTTTTATTGTCTTCCTCTCAGGAGAGTTCAAGAACTCTCACATTTTTCTGGTTTATTTATAGCAGAACAGTAATAACAGGAAGATCCATTGCTACATGTGACTTCCTGAGTCAGAGATGCCCAGGCTGTCTGAAGGGTTCGCAGCCAGGCACGGCCCCCACTACTGCCCACCACCCCCCTTTACATAGTTCTAGGAAATCAGTCATCTCCCAGGCCTGGGGGCCTTCCTGGCTCCAATGGGAGGGGCCTGCCTGAGGGCGGGGCACTGGACTTGGAGGACAAGAACCTTGATCTAGAACAAGGCCCTCACTGCCTACCTTACACAGGCACGTGCCTCTGTTCTAAATATGCCTAGAACAAGGGTCTCTTCCCTGACCTCAAATTCTATGCCCCCCTCATTCCCATAATTTCTTGCCCTAATATTTCTGACTCACTCTACTCTCAATGGGGAAGGCAATGGCAACCCACTCCAGTGTTCTTGCCTGGAGAATCCCATGGACAGAGGAGCCTGGTAGGCTGCAGTCCATGGGGTCGCTAAGAGTCGGACAGACGACTGAGCAACTTCACTTTCCCTTTTCACTTTCATGCATTGGAGTAGGAAATGGCCCCACTCCAGTGTTCTTGCTTGGAGAATCCCAGGGATGAGAGAGCCTGGTGGGCTGCCGTCTATGGGGTCGCACAGAGTCAGACATGACTGAAGCAACTTAGCAGCTGCTCTCAAACCCTATTTAGACATTGCACCCTCAGGAATCCTCCATCCACTGTAAACACATGCTCCCTCTATCCCCAGATCCTACAGAAGGCTCTCATCACCTTCTGTTTTACCAGAAGTCTTCACTTTCTATGTAGCCCTTCAGGACAAAGTTGCTCACCCTCTCAGGCCCACACCCTGTGCCTCGGAGGCGGACGTGCTGGTTGCATTGTCCCGGCTCTCTGTTGTCACGTCCGCACCCCTGCTTGTCAGACTCATATCTTTCTTAGAGCCTCATGCCATCCAACATCTCTCCTTCCCAACCCTGAAAACTGTCCAGTGCTCACTCACTGAATCTTTCATGGCCTGACTCTCAGTATTCCTCTCCTGTTCAGGTCCCCCATCATCCTAAGAGATTTCAGTGCCCAGGCAGACAACTGACTGGACTGTTATTTCTTAGACCTCGTTGGTATCAAGGGACTTCACCTCCACCCTACTTCAGCTATCATTCCCAGACCCCGTCTTGGATCTTGTCAAGACCCAGGGCTGGGTCATTCAGTTTCTAGTAACCTCCTTTATGGTTGCATTCTCCCAGGCTTTTGGTGATTTCAGGATCTCATACCCATGATACCTGTACTCTGACCTCCAAGAAATGCTGACCCTTTGATTCCTCCATTTCCTTCAGTCAGTCATCCCCTGGGCTGGAAGTCCAGACCTGATAGATGATCCTGCGAACTGCACTCACCCCAGTACTGCCATTCTCCTTACATGCTATCCTGCTGTGCTTTCCTGCCCCAACAAATTCCAGTTATTGCTTCCAGTCTCCATAGAGACCATTTAAGCCCAGCTCTTCAAGTGTGCCCTAGACCTCCCCTGCCATCTCCTCTGTTATAACCTCTCTTCTCTGCTTTGACTCTTATACTCCTCTGATACTTTCTCTTATCCTATAAATCTGTCCAGTCTACTCCAGCTGATAAGCACTCTCCTAAGCCCTCTTTTATCCTCCGGTTTGAGCTCTCCTCACTTTAACCTATTCATGTGTCCCCCCCCTTTCCTTGCCTCTTACACGTTCCCCAACACACTGCACTCTGGTGTCTGTCCTAACTACTTCATGGAAACAACTTTCTCTAAAACTGATTGTTCTAGGTACTACTAGTATTGTGCTAAGTGGTGTCTGACTCTTTGTGATCCTATGGACCTTAGCTTCCCAGGCTCCTTGATCCATGGGATTTTGCAGGCAAGAATACTAGAATGGGTTGGCATTTCCTTCTCCAGAGGATCTTCCCAATCCAGGAATCGAACCTGGGTCTCCTGCTTGGCAGATGGATCTTTACCACTGAACCACCTGGGAAGCTCTCTAGGTACTGTCACTATGTAACAAAGTATTCCAAAACTTAGTGGCATAAAACAATGGTTTTATTATGCTTTTGTATTCAGAGGGTTGGGAAGTCAGACTGATCACACAGTGCAGCTTCTCTCTGCTGCATGATGGTGACCAGAGTCCTATACACAACCTCTCTATGTGGTTTGCCTTCCTTGCAGCATGGTGGCTTCATACAGGGCATGCTCTAGTGTTTCAGGAAAGGAAGTGGAAGAGGATTGCTTGTTAAGACTCAGAAATTGTAAGTTTTATAGCTTCAGAAGTCCCATAGCCTTATTTTCACCATGATTGTTAGTCAAAGCGGTCACAAGACGTCCCAGAATCAAAGGGAGATAACATTTACCCCCTCTCTAAATGGGACAAAGGTAAAGAGCACGTGGAATGGGAAATGTGGTTACAGTTATCTTTGAAAGATACAATCTTCAGTTCCAAAGGGTGTTAATATCTTGATCTCTGCTCTTTTTATTATTATTGATCATTACCTGTTTTGTGAAACCGTCAGCATCCATGCTTCTGGGTTACCACACTCTCCCTATTCTAGACAGACCCCTGTGCACATCCTCGTTTTCATGAGAATGTTCCCTAAGGGTCTATTCTCAATCCCAAAGCTTATCTCATTCTTTGGTCTCTGTCTCATGGCTTTAGCCACCATCTGCATGCCATTAACTCACAAATCTATCCCACCACAGACCTCTAAGCTGCAGGCTATAACACATCAGTCTGCTTGATGTGTTCTAAATACCTCAATTTTGGCATGTTCAAAGTTGAACTCGCCATATTACACTGTAAATGGTCTCCTCCTCTGGTCCTCTTTATTTTTTCTCTCAGGCATATCCAGTTGTCCAAACTTTGACTCTTCCTTTTTCCTCACCTCTCACATCTACTTATTTACCAAGTCAGAGTCCCTTAGACTGCAAGGAGATCCAGCCAGTCCATTCGGAAGGAGATCAGCCCTGGGATTTCTTTGGAAGGAATGATGCCAAAGCTGAAACTTCAGGACTTTGGCCACCTCATGCGAAGAGTTGACTCATTGGAAAAGACTCTGATGCTGGGAGGGATTGGGGGCAGGAGGAGAAGGGGACGACCAAGGATGAGATGGCTGGATGGCATCACGGACTTGATGGACGTGAGTCTGAGTGAACTTCGAGAGAAGGTGATGAACAGGGAGGCCTGGCATGCTGCGATTCATGGGGTCGCAAAGAGTCTTACATGACTGAGCGACTGAACTAAACTGACTCTTTTTATCTCTTAAATTGTTCTACAAATTTTACTTATCACTTTACAAATGAAAACATTAAGAATCAGACAGGTTATTTCCCAAGGTTAAACAACTATTATCTATTTATTCTTCCATGTGTTAATCAAACATTTATTGAGTACAGCTGAGTTCTAGGAACTGGAGAGATTGGCAAGTAAGCAGTAGATTACTATAATGTGTGATAAATGCTGTGATTCTGGGAAGTATCAGGTACAACAGGGACAATGAGTCCAGCCTGGAGTGGGAAAAGTGAAGGTGGGGGCTGATTAATCATCTATTGCTGTGCAACAAATCACACCAAATTTTAGCTGCTTAAGGGTTTCCCTGATAGCTCAGTTGGTAATGCAGGAGACCCTGGTTCGATCCCTGGGGTGTGAAGATCTGCTGGAGAAGGGATAGGCTACCCACTTCAGTTTTCTTGGGCTTCCCTGGTGGCTCAGCTGGTAAAGAATCGACCTGCAATGTGGAGACCTGGGTTCGACCCCTGGGTTGGGAAGATCCCCTGGAGAAGGGAAAGGCTACCTACTGCAGTATTCTGGCCTGGAGAATTCAGGCCCCCTGACTATACAGTCCATGGGGTCACAAAGAGTTGGACACAACTGGCCAACCTTCATTTTTACTTAGCTGCTTAAAACAGCAAACATGTATTAGGTCACCATTTCTGTGGGTCAGAAACCTGGGTACTGCTTAGCTGATTCAAGGTCTCAAGATGTCATCTGGGACTGCAGTCATCTCAATGCTCAACTCGGGGAGGATTCATCTTGAATCAATACTCCACTCACCAGGCTGTTGGCAGGCCTCAGGTCCTCACTGCCTTTTGGCCAGACACATCAATTTCTTGCCATGTGGGCTACTTACAACAAGGCACTTGACTTCCTTGAGCAAGGGTTCTGAGAGGACAGTGAGAGTAAGGCAAGAAGAGAGGGAGCCAAGATGGAAGCCACAGTCTTTTTATAACGTAGTCTTATAAGTGATATCCCATCACTTTTGTCATATTTCACTTGTTAGGAGCAAATCACTAGGTGCAGGCCACACTCAAGGGAAGGGATTGCACAGGGCATGAAGACCAGGAGAAGAGGCTCACTGGGGACCATCTCAGAGACTGTCTATCACAAGGGTCAGGTGATGTCTGACTACACTCAGGGGTTAGCTAGATGAAGAGCTGTGTAAGACAGTCCTAGGCAGAGAATGGTATAAATGAAATAACCTGGAGGTCAGAGAGAGAGATCCTGGGGTTGGAGGAATACATGTTCAAGAATGTTGGAGTGCACTACCTATATGGAGATTAGAATTCAAGCTAATGCTGTTGAGACGTGTTTGATAAATAACTCTGCTATCTAATGGATCATCTGAACTTCCCAACTTAATGACAAATTCCTTGCTTAATGTGCTATTGTCTACTCTATGAATTTAATCAAGTTTTAAATAATCAACATTGAATGTTTCACATACAAAACAACATCTCATTACATAAAAAGAGGGATTGAACTTGTAATCTCTTCTTCACAAAACCTCAAAAATGGTCAGAACAACTTTCCAGTAGAACACAATTATAAATCATTACAAATGTGAAAAGCATGAATAGTATTTCCAGTTATCAGCGGGTAAAGATGACTTGAAACTCTGGAATGTATTTATTTAAGTTTTAAATAAAATTTTACATTTAAATATAACACACACAGAAAAGTGCACAAAGTACAATTCAATGGATTTTCACAAAGTAACACAGTCTTATAAATATCACCCAGATTGGAGAAAGAAAAAGGACAAATTGCCCTTCTCAAAACTCCCTCCTGCTACCTCCTAGTTGCTCTCTCTTTTCCAAATACACCCAGTACACTGATTTCTTTCATCAGAGCAATTTTTCCTGCCTTTGAAATTTATTAAATGGAAACAGACAGTCTATAGTTTTTGTAGCTGGTGCTCATTGTTCATGTCTGTGAAACTCATTCATGTTGTTTCAATGTAGCAAAGTTTGGTTCATCCTCACTGCTGCATAGTATTCCATTGCATGACTAAACCACAGTTTGTTTATCCATTTTGCACTGGATGTAAATTTAAACTGTTTCCAGTTTGGAGATATTAAGAACAGTAGTGCTATAGCCATGCATGATTATGCCCCATATTGTGTATATGTACACATTTTTTATTGGGTCTATGTTTGTGAGTGGACTGACTTACTGGGTCATTAGATTCTGACAGTTTTCGTTCTTTAAAAAAAAATTATTATTTATATATTTCACTCCTCCGGGTCTTAGTTGTAACATCAGAATCTTTAGGTGTATCATGTAAACTCCTGGTTGTGGCATGTGGGATCTAGTTCCAACACCAGGGATCAAACCCAGGTTCGTGACATTGGGAGCTTGGAGTCATAGCCCCTAGACCACCAGGGAAGTCCCCTGATAGTTTTCTGAGTAGTTTTTAGCAACTTACATTCCAGGAGCAATGTTTATGAATTCCATTTGCTCTATATCCTGGCCAGTGCTTTTTATTATTAACATTTTAAATAAAAGTCTGAAGAGTGTGTAGTGAGACCTTAGTGATGTTGAGCATTTTTTCACATGGTTGACCTTTGGATATCTTTTTTCTTGGCATCTTAAACTTTTGCTCATTTCTCTGTTGGATTTGTTTTTCTTATTGCTTTGTAGACATTTTTTATATATTATACTAATTTCCTTGGGGAGTCATAACAAAGTACTACACACTGGGTGGCTTAAACAACAGAAAAGTATTGTCTCATAGTTCTGGAGGCTAGCAGTCTGAGATCAAGGTGTTGGCAGAGTTGGTTCCTGCTGAAGACTAGGAGAAAAAAAAAAATCTATTTCACAATTTTCTCCCAGTTTCTTGTGGTTTACTGGCAATCTTTGGTAATTCCTTGGCTTGTTAATCTCTGATTTCATCTTCACATGGTGTTCTCCCAGTGTACATGTCTCCATATCCAAATTTCTCCTTTTATAAGGACACCAGTCATATTGGATTAGTGACCCACCCTACTCTAATATGATTTCATCTTAACTAATTACATCAGCAATGACCTTATTTCCAAATAAAGTCACATTCTAAGGTAGGAGGCATTAAGACTTCAACATATGAAGTTGAGAGAGAGGAGCACAAATCAACTGATGTATATTTTTTCATTTTTATTGGAGCATAGTTGCTTTACCAACCCACTCCAGTATTCTTGCCTAGAGAATCCTGTGGACCAAGAAGCCTGGTGGGCTGCTATCTCTGGGGTTGCACAGAGTCGGACATGACTGAAGCAACTTAGCATGCATGCATGCATTGGAGAAGGAAATGGCAACCCACTCCAGTATTCTTGCCTGGAGAATCCCGGGGACAGAGGAGCCTGGTGGACTGCTGTCTGTGGGGTCGCACAGAGTCAGACACCACTGAGCGACTTAGCAGCAGCAGGGCAGCAGTTCCTTTACCCTGTTGTGCAGTTTCTACTGAAGAGCAAAGTGAATCAGCTATATGTAATCCCCTCTTTTTTGGATTTCCTTCCCATTTAGGTCACCACAGAGCCCAAAGTAAGGTTCCCTGAGCTATACAGTAGGTTCTCACTAGTTATCTATTTCATACATAGTATCAGTAGTGTATATATGTCAATTCCAATCTCCCAGTTCATCCCACCCTCTCTTTTCCCTCTTGGTGTCCATATATTTGTTCTCTATGTCTGTGTCCCTATTTCCACTTTGCAAATAAGATCATCTATACTATTTTTCTAGAGTCTACCATGTGCACTAATATACATTTGTTTTTCTCTTTCTGACTTACTTCACTCTGTGTGACAGTGTCTATGTCCATCCCAACTGATAACATTTCTGAACATTAATTCTCATCATCTGTGGCTTGCTGTTACATTCTTACTGGTATTGTGGTAGATTAAAGATGATTATAAATTCTTTTTCATTCTCCCATTGAGAACTGGTGTTTGTTACTCCCCTCCTCTGAATCTAGGCTTGCCCTGGGACTGCTTAACCAATAAGACCTGTTGAAAGCAATACTGCACCACTTGGTCCTAGCCTTTGAGAAGTTGGGCAGTTTCTACTTATTCCCTCTTGGAAGACTTACTCTCAAGACTGCAGTCTCTGAGAAGTCTGAGCCATGTGGAGAGGCCACGTGGAGGTATTCTGAAGTCAGTCACCCTAGCGAAGCTCCCAATCAGTAACCACCATGGATTGACCAGTCATGTAAAACAGCCATCTTGGATGTTCTAGCTCAGATGAGCTTTAGATACCTCAACCCCAACCAGCATCACATGGAGCAGCAGATTTGCCCAGCTGAACCCAGTCCACCCATTTCCCAAGAGGGAACAAAATGGTTGCTATTTGTGCCAATAAGCTCTGATGAGCAGAAGTTCTTAAATTTAATGTATTCCAAGTTTATCAATACTTTTCTTAAGAGTTAGTGCTTTGTTTAAGAAATATTGGCCTCCTTCTAAGACACGACTCTTCTCCTATGTTATATTCTAGAAGCTTATTGGTTATCCTTCACATTTTAATCTACATTATCTAAATAATTTTTATGAATGCTGTAATGTAGTAGGGACATATTCCTCTTGGATTTAATAATAATGATAACTTTTATGAATTTATAATTATTAATAAGTGTGTGGTAGAAAATCCCAACATTCTAGTAACTTAACACCACAAGTAAGTAAAAGAAAACCTGAAATCCCCATAATTATTTTGATTATTCAAAACCTATCTGCTATCCTGTCACGCCCCAATAGGCCTCAAGACAATGGAGATTTAGTACTTATTCATTCATAAAATATTCATCGAGAGACTTACATTTATATGTGCCATATTCTGAACTAGATGATGAAATACATCAAAGGAGATATAGACCTCTCTTCATGTAATTACAGTCTTGTGGGAGAAATGGGCAATAACACGTAATTTAAGTTGTGCTGACTGTTATGAGAAAAGTAGAGATGATATTGGAGGCCAGGAACTCTTAACTTAGTCCAGTGGGAGGTTGGGGTCCATTGGAGGGATTCCCTACAAAAGTGATGTTTAAGCTGAGACTCATGGCATGAGCATTAATTATCCAGACAAAGAATTTGGAGAAAGGAAAATTCCAAGCAGAAGAAAACACAATACACACAGAAAACTCTAGGCCAGGAAGAACCTGGGGTGCTTGAGATACTAAGAGGAGTCTCACGTGGCTAGAGTAGAGAGGATGTGACACAAGATGAGTTTAGAGAGGCAGGAAGGGCCTAGACTCCTAGGCCGTCTTATAGGAACCTAGACTTTATCCCAAGAGCAATGGGATGCCATTGAGGGGTTTATGCGGGAGAGTGGCGTGTTCAGAGTTGTGTTTTTTGAAGATCACTAAGGCTGCCTTGTAATACAAGGTAGATGTTAGGCTGTACCTCTCAAACCTGCAAACCTTGTAATAGCCCAGCTGCAAGGTCAAAGAAAGAACCTAGAGACAATGACAAGAGACGTTAATGAGACACTGGATAGCATGTGTTCTTGTGGGTTCAGTCATGTCCGACTCTTTCGATCTCATGGACGGTAGCCCGCGAGGCTCCTCTGTCCATGGGATTTCTCAGGTGAGAATACTGGAGCAAATTGCCATTTCCTACTCCAGGGGATCTTCCTGACTGAGGGATCAAACCTGCATCTCCTGCACCTCCTGCATTGGCAGGCAGATTCTTTACCACTGAGGTACCAGGGATGCTGTACTGGAGGAAACTGTACAAGTCCAAAGCGAAGTCCTGGTGTGGCACCCCACCATGTACAGCAGACACAGCCAGGACAAAACAGCTGCTTCTGGTTTCGGGAGGGAACCTGTCAGTTATGGGAAGCTCTTCAGTTACCAGGGAAAACAGCAACTGGGGTATGGGTAAGCACCATGGGTCATTACATTAAGCCCTATGATGAACAGGATTGAATAGTCATGTGAGTAGGGTGTAGGTGAAGCAGGGACCGGACAGCAGGGGATTTACAGAGAGCAAGACAGCAGCCATCTTGAGTGGCCTGGCCACACAGTGGAACACGAGTGGTGCCTGATGTATGCCACTGTGGTCCCAAGGATGGAGAAATCCCATTGTTGGGGCATCAGGAAACCCTTTATGGAGATGGCACAGTTGCATGGCTGAATTATTCAGACATGGGGAGACAGTGTGTGAGTACGTGTTGGTAGGCAGATAATACAGAGTCCGGGTATAGGGAGTGGCCTGCACTCAGTTCCAAGCTAGATAAGTGTGAGACATACTTGGAAAATGGTTAACGGTCCAGTTTGACTGGAGGATAGTGGAGGATAAACCTGGAGGGATAGCTAGCGAATACTAAGGTTGGAGGGCACACACGGATATATATGTGTATAGCCATTCCTCATAATGTGTGGATGCTGTATTTGCAAATTCACGTACTTGCTAACATTTATTTGTACCCCCAAACCAATGCTTGCAGCACATTTGCAGTTATGTGCAAATTTTTTACCAAAATTTTGAATCACGTTCCCAGCAGAGGTTGCAAGGTGACCCTCTGCTGTCATATTTTAGTCTCATGCTGTAAGCAAGCATCCTATTTATGATCTATTTGGTGGTGCTTTTGTGCATTTTCATGCTGTTTGTAGGTGATTTCAATGTTTAAGACAGCACCACAGCAGAGTGCTAGAGTGCTACCAGTATTTCTAAGCATAAGAAGACTGTTTCTTAGAGAAAATATGTGTGTTGGTAACCTTTGTTCAGGTGTGAGTTATAGCCCTGTTGGCCATCAGTTTAATGTTAATGAATCAATGATACATATTCAAGATACAATGTGTGTGTGTGTGTGTGTGTGTGTGTATATATACATATATAATTAAAAAAAACTCAAAACTAGGCTATATACTGATCAATTGATGAAAATGTGCCCTAACATTGTATTTCCCCTGGGATCAATTGTTCAATACTAGCAATTTCAGTGTTTGCTGCCACTTTACGGAACTACTTCCAATAATGAGTATCTATGCACACATTTTCCCCCTGGAAGCCAGTTACTAAACATTATCAACACACCATTGACTTGGGTGTCCTTTCTCAAAGAAGGATCTGAGTGACCCATCTCCAGGTTGGCTGTAATTTCCAGTCCTCCAGTTAGAGGGGATTTAGTCTTTGGAGTCACCAAGACCCATGTTTGACCCCCATCTCCCCATCTTACTAGCTGTGTCCTCAGGAAGGTGATTAACATTAATAATATTAGTAGCCATTTCACAGCTTATATTGTCCCAGTGAGATCATGTATGTAAGATACTCGACCCAGAGCCTTGCAGATTCAAGGCAGATGATGAATACTTGGTAATTCTCCTACTATGTGTCTGTGTGTTAATCACTCAGTCGTGTCTGACTCTTTGTGACCCCTTGGACTGTAGCCCGTCAAGCTCCTCTGTCCATGGGATTTTCCAGGCAAGAATACTGGAGTGGGTTGCCATTTCCTTCTCCAGAGGGTCTTCCTGACCCAGGGATCAAACCCATGTCTCCCGCATTGCAGGAAGATTCTTTATGGTCGGAGCCACACCTCTTCAAATTCAAGCAAAAGAAGGGGACAAGGAGGCACTTCATTCTCTGCCTGTTGCTCAGTTCCTTGATTATGGAGCTCCAGAATCCAGTAGGGTGGTGTTTTCATTCTAAATCAGATTTTCAGACTCACTATATGAAAGGCCCAGGTTGGGTCCTGCAGTGGAGATGCCCAAACCTGAGATTCTAGAGAACTTGCTGTCTTCAAGGGATCCTCTCTCCCCAGGACTGCCAAGGGCCCACCTTTTAAAGTAACCCTTGTTGCTTTCCTAGTCATGACAAGAAAGATAGGCAGCGCTCTAGCCAGTGTCTCTGTGTCCATGTTTCTGATTTTGTGAGGGGCTAGGGGGGCGGGGATGGATGTATTTGCTTAGTTTGTTTCTCAGTCTAATCTGGGATTTAGAAGCCGTGGCTGTCCCAGTTCAAGCCTTGTTTTCTCTGACTCAGCTTTACCCTCAAGACACAGCTTCCTCTCTGAGTCATCAGGCTAAGCTTTCGAGGACAGCAGTCTGGCGCTCCAGCTTCGTCTTCCCAGGAAAGGTGCTATGTCTCCACATCCTGATGCCAGCCCTGTGCCGAACTTGGCTCACAATGCC
>SJYC01093139.1:0-100415 GCA_006408675.1 Madoqua kirkii | reverse complement strand
TCAAGATGTTGGCGGGGGGTGGGGGTGGGGCTGGGGTGTGGGGGCAAGGTTCTGAGTTTGAGGTTATTCCCCTGGTGCTGTTGGTTACTGGTCTTCACTTTGAGTACCACTGGATCACTCAGCAGCTGCCCCTCATCCATCTCCCCCACCCTCACTTCTGTACCGTCACAGGATCCTCTCCTTGGTCTCTGAGCTCAAGTTTCAAGGAGAACCCTATTGTCTGAGCTTGATTCCCTGGAAGCTGAGGCTTTCTCTCCAGGCAACTCTCTGGTCAGCTTTGGCCAATCAGCTGGGAGGGGAGGCCAGAGGAGGGTCATTGTGCGTAACTTGACTTTCTGAGGCAGGAAGGGCTCTGTGGGTGAAGATCCCTTGAGAAGGAGATGAAAGCGAGCAGGAACTCAGGAATATACCCAGTACAGATACCTACCGAGTTATGAAGGCTCTAATAGAGATGCTTCACTTGGGGTTAACAGCCTCAAGGGGCCCATCTGTAGAATTCAAAGGAGTCTGTGAACTTGGATGGGGAAAAAATATAGCATCTTTATTTAGCATTTTCTTCGATGATGAATGTAGGCAACAAAGCAGAGTATTTACAGTACCTGTGACATTGTCACCAGCAGAAATCACAGATACTTTCCATAACATTGTAGCTGCTGCAGATATCTAGAACTATGATTTATGCTCATCGCAGGTTTGAAATTATAGCAGTTATTACACCTGCCACTAGAGCTTGTTATTTAATGAATTAATAAAGAACATATACTACTGTATTGCACACTCATTTTGTAAAAATTAATAATTATATTTCATTGTAATTGGTTTCTTTGTGGTCAAGCTACATATTTTATTTTATATATTTTAGAACGTTCTGAGAAAGGGTCCAGTCAGTATGCTAATGAATTCTGTGGCAAAAAAAAGAGTTAAGACCACCCCCTCATGCAAAGTCAATAAGCTTTAGTTCCCAATTTCCCACTCTCCCTTGCCTTAATCTTTCATATACCCATCTATCTCTGTCTAATTAGTACAGGACATTCTTGAGCAGCAGTAAATTTCATTTAATAGTCTGGCAAATTTGCAAAAGCACATAATTTGTGGTTTGGGTAGAAGGTTTTAATATATATCCAAAGATAAGTTTACAAATTGCAGGCACACATGGACAAGTAGTTCAGTAATTCTTATTAGCAGACCCATCAACCTGAGCTTTGATCACCAATCCCATGCAAACCTGTCCACTGAAGCAGTCACAGAATGGACGGTTATGTTCTTGAGAAGTTAAGAGCTTGTGTAGATTAAGTGATGAATCATCACTCAACCAAATGCAAGCTAGGATCCTAGGAAGAAAGAGAAGCAGTGGGAAAGATAGCTTTGAAGTGGGTTCTGAAATGGCAGGAATAGAAGAAGGCTGAATGGAGGAGGGAGGGAGTCAGTGAGAATGTGGGAGGACTAACCAGGTGCTGATTTTGAGGAGGAAGCCTGGAGGGAGGAGGGTCACCAGGAGCAATATTAGACTGCTGCTGCTGCTAAGTCACTCCAGTTGTGTCCGACTCTGTGTGACTCCATAGACAGCAGCCCACCATGCTCCCTCGTCCCTGGGATTCAAAAGGCCAGAACACTGGAGTAGGTTGCCATTTCCTTCTCCAATGCATGAAAGTGAAAAGTGAAAGGGAAGTCGCTCAGTCATGTCTGACTCTTAGCAACCCCATGGACCACAGCCTATCAAGCTCCTCTGTCCGTTGGATTTTCCAGGCAAGAGTATTGGAGTAGGGTGCCATCGCCTTCTCCGAATATTAGACTAATGGTTGTTTTTTTTGCTATCTTTTATTGAATGCATACCATGTGCCAGACACAATGCCTTTAGACACAGCACTGATTTAATCTTTACCAACTACTCAGTGAGGGATAATTGTTATCGTTCCCATTGTATTGATGAGTAAAGTGAGGCTCCAAGAAGTTGAATACTTGCTCTAGATCACAGGGGTATTAACTGGTGGAGCCTGGAGCTTAGCACTTATCTGCCTGATCCAGAATCCTGTGCCCTTAAAAACCGCTCTAGGCAACCACAGGAGAGTCTATTTGGGAAAACTATGGCTGCCAATTTGTTTTGGTAAGAAAGTGCTTACTATCTATTCCTGACTTCTCCACCCTTCCCCCTGGCCTCTTGCCTGTTCTCACACCTCCTTGCTTCCACTTTCCACCCTGAATCCACTCACACGCACACATGCTCCAGGAGTGAGGACAGAATAAACATTAAGAGGAAAGCTGTGGGGTCCGGCAGAACTGAGTTCTACCTCCGGCTCTGTCGCCTGGCTCTGACTGTGCTGACCTTGGTTTTCCTGTCTGTGAAATGGGGTAATAGTGCACCCTTCCTAAACGTGCAGTCTTCTCTCTGGTGCTTCTTTTTGGCTAAGCGCCTCCTCTCTCTGCTTACAGCGGGACATTGCCCCCATCTTCTTCACATACAGGCTGTTTTAGAAGGGCTTCCCTGAAACCCCCAAACCTGGCCTGAGGGTAGCAGACATCGCTTCTCTTAGTGGAGAATTCTTGAGTGATACTTGTGAGATACTTGAGTGTCGCTTGGGGAGACGCTCCCTTCCTCATCCCTGTGCTCGGTGCAGCATCTCGTGCAGAGTCCTTTTCAGTAGAGCCTTGAAGAAAGCTCGGGAACAGTGTCCTTCAGACTCCTTTCCAGCATCCCATTTCCCACCCATAACACTTGTTCTGGGTCCCATCACCTAGAACTGGTCTCTAGGAAACTTTAGTGGCTACTTGGACCGCCCCCCTCTGCTTGCAGAGAGGATACTGAGGACTGATGTGGGTAGGTTGCAGGTCCGGGAATGCGGACCTGAGCTGGAATGAGAACACAGGCCTCTTACACCAGCGCACTGCCTGGTTCTGACACTAATGCTGGAACTGTCTCTTCCACGCTGGTGTGCGTGCATGCGTGCTAAGCCGCTGCAGTCGTGTCTGACCCTTTGTGACTCTGTGGACTGTAGCCCGCCAGGCTCCTCTGTCCGTGGGATTCTCTAGGCAAAAATACTGGAGTGGGTTCCCATTCCCTTCTTCAGGGGATCTTCCCGATCTGAAGATCAAACCCACGTCTCAAGTCTCCTGCATTGGCAGACAGATTCTTTACCACTGTTGCCACCTGGGCAGCCCTTCCACACTGATGAGCAGGCTAATATTTTGGGGGTGAGGGGACGTTTGTGGAACACCTGGAATCACTCGCTTCTGCAGTTGCTTACTTGCCCCACACCAGTCCCTGCCTCAGGCCTGGCCCTCTGACCTCAGTTCTCTCATTCAGCCCCCTTGCCCTGGGCTTTGCCAGCTGCTGAATGGAGCCCCGTGTTAGCCAGGCCTGTAGGTGGCCGCCTTCGGGTGATGCCTTGTGGTGCCAAAAGGCTCTTGCTCTAAGAACTTGCCCACTGGCAGAGCTGAGGCCTGAAATTCCTGGCATTAGAGTCATTTCATTCCTTTGGATTACTTTGTTTTCTCCAGAGAGCTATTGTTAAAATGCAAATATGTCACCCTGAAGGGTACCAGTTACCCAGCCACTGTGGCCCCTTGGAGGAGCAGAACATCTCAGGGTTTCGGGTAAATCACACTCTCCTTGGCTTCCAGTTTCTCATCTGTAAAATGGAGACAATAAGAGACTGCTTACGAGGCTACCCCAAGAATGAAATGAGACAGGACACATAAAGCGCTGGACACGATACACTGTCAATAAAATTAGGGGGAGGGGTTTGTTTTGTTTTGTTTAAGCAGTTAGGATTATCTGTTTAGTTCTCTAGCTAAAGTTTCGGCGCTTATTTGTTTGGTTTTTAAAGTATTTTGTTTTAATGTAGCCTCCTTTCATTTTAAGATATTTTTCCCCTTTCTAATTATAAAATGGTTTTGACCTTCATTTTCTTACTTTTAAAACAGGGTAAAAAATCCTACCTTATTGGTTTATTGAGGACTTACTGAGATAAAGTGCTGACTATGGGTGCCAGGCATGCCCAAGGCTCTTTACCTAAACTGGAGGTGCGGTTGAAAGCCCTTGAGGGCTTGGGGGAGCATCTGGATGGGTCACTAGGGAGGAGATGGAGGGGAAAGGGGAAACCAGGGGCACTCTGCTTCCTCTGCCCCAGCTGCCTGGATGTGGAGTCTGGGTGGGAGGGGCCCTGGGAGAGGGTGGACCTTGTGACCTTTCCCCTCCCTGGATCAGAAGATCCTTTGCCTTCTAGGCAATTTCTCTGAGGTTATGCATTCCCAGGAGGAGTGGCATCCTTGGCCTCCCTCCCTTTGGTGGAGTGATGGTGAGGAAACCAGAATTTTTTTCTGGTTTCCAGTTCATTGGAGACAAAGAATTAGTTAGCTAGTGGCAGGACAGTTTGATGAGCGCCCTGATGGATGTTCTTACAGGATGCTCTTGGTACACAGAACGTGGGGGAGGGGAACCTCTCCTGACTGGTGGGTGGAGAAGGGAAGATGATGGTAGGTAAAGCATCTTGAGGGCTGAGTAGGAGTCACCAAATAGCGAAGGAAGGAGTAAGATTTTGTGTAGAGGGAGCAGAAGGAAGTCTAGACTGGTGAAGAATCTGCCAGTTTTTCCTTAACATCTCTGGTCTCACTGAGTGGTATAAACTGCTCCTTTGAGAGGCAGTTGGGCTTCTGAGAACATCAACCCAGGTGAGATCCTCTGCAGTGTCTCTGGAGAGCAGGATGGTTCTCTTCGGCTTGGGGCAGGGAGAGGATCTGGGAGCAGAAGCAGTTTGGGCCCAGCTTCCTGGCCTGTGAATGAGGAGGGGTGAATGGGTGGGGGGCACAGGAGTTTCCCAGCAACTCCCAGAGCAGGGCACCACACTTCCAGGGTTCTGGGAACAAAGATGGCCCTCTCCCCCTTGTCTGTCCTGGGCAGCGAGGATTGGCCTTCTCCAGTATGCTTTCCTGCCAGCTTCTGGGGAAGGCTCATCCCCACTCTCAGTCCATCAAACCAGCAGAGCCTGGTCTTCCAAAGCAGAGCCTCGCTGATGCAGAAAATTGCTTTCCTTCGAGCTGGAGGCCAGGATTGAGAAGTGGAGGTCAGGATTGAGAAGTGGAGGTGAATGCTGGTTTTGGGACCCCGAAGCCAAGCAGCAACCTGCCACCTTGCCACCTGCCTGCCCCACTGTGGAAGTGGCAAAGAAGGGGCTGCAATGGGAGTCCTCCACTTCGAGGCAGAGCACAAAAGAGCCAGCATCAATTCTAGCCCAGAAATGGGGCTTGCAGTTGTGGAGTTCCATTACAGCTCCCATGTGTTGGGGGTCAATGGGCTGTTACTATCCTTTTTATTCTCTTTCCCTTTTTCCTCCTTCCCTCCATCATTCCTTCCCTCCCTTCCTTCCAGCCATCCAGTAAATACTGATCACTTGCTCTGGGCTAGGTGAAGTGATGTGAAGTGAAAGTTGCTCAGTCATGTCTGACTCTTTGCGACCCCATGGGCTATACAGTCCATACAATTATCCAGGCCAAAATACCGGAGTAGATAGCCTTTCCCTTCTCCAGGGGAATCTTCCCTACACAGGGATCGAACCCAGGTCTCCCTCATTGCAGGCAGATTCTTCACCAGTCGAGCCACCAGGGAAGCCCAAGAATACTGGAGTGGGTAGCCTATCCCTTCTCCAGCAGATCTTCCCAACCCAGGAATTGAACTGGGGTCTTCTGCATTGCAGGTGGATTCTTTACCAACTGAGTTATCAGGGAAGCCCTAAGTGCCTATGCTAGATACTGGGCTGGATAAGAAGTTTCCAGTTCATTAGAGACAAAGAATTAGTTAGCTAATGGCAGGACAGTTTGATGAGTGCCCTGATGGATGTTCTTACAGGATGCTCTTGGTACACAGAACGTGGGGGAGGGGAACCTCTCCTGACTGGTGGGTGGAGAAGGGAAGATGATGGTAGGTAAAGCATCTTGAGGGCTGAGTAGGAGTCACCAAATAGCGAAGGAAGGAGTAAGATTTTGTGTAGAGGGAGCAGAAGGAAGTCTAGAAGACGCACAGCTAGAGGATGTACAGAAAGCTCAAGACAATCACTGATTCACTGAGTTTTGGTTCTCTCTCCTGTAAAATGAGAATAGTACCAAAGTCATAGCTGGCACACACCAAAAAAGTCCTTCCTTTCTTCCAGTTTATTTTATTTTTTTTTACCAGAAATATTCAATCATGCAGGAAAAATGGCAATGAGAGGCAAAACATACTAAGTACTAGAGTCAATGGAAATATGATGGCAGGATGTAGCATTTTGGAGGATGGGCATTATTAATTGAGATTGATATTTAAGATTGGGAACAGTTGGCACAATCTAGGCAGATCCTTGAAGGATGGGAAGGATGCTGGTAGAGAAGGCAGAGAAGGGCGTCTTAATGGGTTGGTACAAGGTGAGCCAAAACACGGAGGAATTCAGGCACCAGGTGAGGTGTGGGTGCACTTTTCAGGGCCAGAGCAGTTGAGGGTGAGGCTGGAAAAGTGGGCTGAGACCACTTTGATCCCTAACTGGTGTGTACACAGATGATTTGCTTTGCATGTGAGTTTTGTTGGATCTGTACAATATTATTCTTTTGTTTAAAAAAAAGATTAGAGTTTATATAAATTCATATTCCTGACTTTTTCTGAAAAAACAATCCAATCTGGCAACAGTGGCCCCATGTGACAATACCTGGCTGGAGGGTGAGTGGTGGACATTCAGGATGACAGCCTTCAGTCACAGGTTGCGTCTCCTGCTGGCCAATTAGCTTGAAAACTCCGTCATTCCAATCTTCAAACAGTATGTTCAGAAAGCTCCTAATAAAATGCATTACAAGGAAAGAGACAGAAACGAAGCCATTGTAGTTCCTTGCTAGATTAGGGAATGAGTTTTACTACTCCTTGGGTAAATTTTAATTGTGAAGTAGCCGTTAGTGGGGGAAAGTGCGATGCTTGATGCGTGATAACCTGAGAAGGAAACTCTAGGAAGTGAAGGGTGGAAGTGGACACGTGGAAAGATGGAGATGGTGGCGCCCTGGTGTGAGTCATGTACCCACTCCTCTCAGTCATGGCAAATTCTGTCTTTGCTGGGGAAGGACACGAAAATACCTGTCCTTGTCAAATATTTATTGCATTTTAAGACATTTGCTACCTTATTTTATTGACTTTTAATCGTAAAAAAAATTAGACTCTTGAAGGACAAGGTAAAATTTGTGTGGTTTTTAAAATTGATAAAGAAAAAGTGGAAAAGAAAAAATTCCGTCTATTTTTTGAATACTTTTTGGAGTGTGTGTGTGTGTGTGTGTGTATGTGTGTGTGTATATGTGAGTGGGTGGTCTTTATAATTTGAAAGGCTCAATAAACTCTACTGTTACTGCTATTATTTTTCAGTTGCTCAGTCATATCTGACTTTGCTTTTAAATTATTTAAAATATTATACCAGTTAGTAGTAGACATTTAAAATAGCATAAAACCATATGAAGGAAAAAACTCCATAAACTGTCAAAAAATGGTGATAAGGGCATATAGGAGAATTTGGAGTGTATTGTTCTAGACTTGGATATGGATATATATGAGGTACAAGCTTTCCTGGTGGCTTAGATGGGAAAGAATCTGCCTGCAATTTAGGAGACCCAGGTTCAATCCCTGGGTTGGGAAGATCCCCTGGAGAAGGGAATGGCTATCCATTCCAGTATTCTTGACTGGAGAATTCCATGGACAGAGGAGCCTGGCGGGCTGCAGTTTATGGAATCTATTGTCCTAGACTTGAATGTGGTTATATATGAGTTATAGGTATGTCCTTGTATATATCTAGGTAAATGCTGACATTGATATTTGGATAGAAATTTTTAATAAAAAGATTTTTACATACAGTCCTGCTATGTGTTTCTCTTAAACCTCTATCTTAAGCATGTTATAGGTCATTACATCATCTCCAGGCCCATGTAAGAGAGGCTGGAATGGAAAAAACCACTGGATAGAAGGCACTAGTTTTGAGTCCCCTGCTGTGTTCCTGTGAACCTCACTACTCTCCTCTATAAAATGGGGATAATCATTCCTTCCTTCCAAGAATCGGATGAGGGTTAAATAGAACGCTAATGTACTCAGCACAGTTTATTGGATATCGGGTCACCAGAACCCATTACACCATTGAGAAAATGTCTTTCATTCCTTGGATTCCTCATTCTCCACCCTTCACCCCCTTGGGAGAGAAGTGGTGGGGAGTTGGGAGAGATGAAGGTGAATCTGGGACGAATTACAGCTTTTCTCAATGGAGTTTAAAATCCTCTTTTCAGTGCTGGGTAACATTAAAATCTCAAACAGTTCATTAGCAGATGCATTCCAGTTTTGTTTAGGAAGTTTTCTCTGGACTCATGTTTATTTCTTCAGCTGCAGGAAAATTCCTGAAGCCAGGTATGTTGGTAGGAGGGTATGTCTGATAGGAAGGCTGTGACCTGCGCCTGCCCTTCGTGGGGGTGTCCTCTTGCTAGTGGGGAAAGTCTGCCCCTCTTAGTACAAGGAGGATTCATACCTCTTCTTTGCAAATGGCACAGCCTCCTGCTACGCAGTTCTCTCTTCCACTTCTCTCCTTCCTCTTCCATTAGATCACCATATTCTCTTTCTTTTGTGTAACACATCATTAACAAAGACTTCTTACTCCTGGTATCTCCTGAACCCTCTAGCAAGTAATACTTTGAGGTCTGTATAATGTGACAAATGGAGCAGCGAGGCCCAGAGGAGCTGTGATGCGACTCAGGCTCACACAGCAGAAGTTGGACAGGTCGGGGTTGCTTGGCTCGCAGTCCGTGGTCGCGCTGTATCAAGTTGCCGGCTTGTCTAATCGCTGGCAGGAAGCTCCTGAACGGCGGGGGCTGCGGGAGGGGCTCTCATTCTGGCCAGTGGGGAAGACTCTGGAATGCGTGCGGTCGTGGGGCTCAGTGCACTGGGAGGGGCTGGTGAGAGCAGATGAAGGGGACGTGTTTGGAGGTCACCCCAAGGTCAGTGGCGGCTGGAAGCTGGCAGGTTGAGAACAGCCTGGTGCAGAGCCTGGATGCCAGAAGGGAGGCTGGCATTCGTGGTCACTTGCGGGTTCGTGGGCTTTTCCAACCTGGTGCAGTCTCATTTGGGGTATTTAGCCCTTTTTTTTTTTGCCTCAGTGAGTAGTGCACCGTAAAAGTCCTCTTCCACATCCCACAGAGGATCCCTTTCCTAATTTAGCTCACGTCTCCTGGGCCCTCTATTCCCATATCCAACAGATCAAAACTAATCAGTTCGGTTTCCCATTCTTTCAGAGAATAGCGGAGAGAGATCTTTAGATAACCTCATTTGCTTCAGTGAGAGTACTGGCTGGTCCCATTTGTATAGCTGTGTTTAGTATCAGAGTAGCCTTATAGACCAGCTCTTCCCAAAGAAATATAGTGCAAGTCACATTTAAAATGTGCCAGTAGCATATTAAGTAAAATAAAAAGGAAAGAGGTGACATTAATTTTAATAATATATTTTTATTTAACCGAGTCCATACTAAATATCACTTTAATATGTAATCAATAGAAAAAATTTAATGAGATATTTTATATTTTTCTCATCTTAAGTGCACATGTTACCCTCATTTACTTTAATATGTAATCAATAGCAAAAAATTTAATGAGATATTTACATTTGTTTTCTCATCTTAAGTGTGTATTTTACATTCACATCACATTTTAATTCTGACTAAGTGCTGAGTGTTAGTCGCTCAGTCATGTCCAACTCTTTGTGACCCCACAAACTGTAGCCCTCCAGGCTTCTCCTATGGGATTCTCCAAGCAAGGATACTAGAGTGTCGATTGCCATTTCCTTCTCCAGAGGATCTTCCTGATCCAGGGACTGAACCCGGGTCTCCTTCATTGCAGGCAGATTCTTTACTGTTTGAGCTACAGGAAAGTTTTTAATTCAGACTAGCCACATTTCAAATGCTCAGTAGCCACATGTAGTTTGTGGCTACGGTTTTGGCGAGCATAGTTATGAGGCTTCATTCACTATTAAACCAAGAAGGCTTATTTTGTGATGGTAATGGGGTGCTTCTGGGCACTGCCCTGTCTCTCCTGCATTCCACTGAAGTAGTGAAGAGTAGCCCCACCTGCTGCTTCTACCCGCTTGTCAACTCTGGGCATCTTCCCCCTGCTTTGCTGACACTGAGCTCATGGGTTTTCTCAAGACTCAACACCTTTGGGTTTTTAGGATGCAAGACACACTGGTTCTTCTTCCTCCCCTGCTCTTCACTGCTCTTTCCCACATTCCTCTTCTGCTCATTCTTGCTCTTCACTCCCACCACCTGTATAACCATCACACCAATCATACCAATACGGATGACTCTAGAATCTACACTCTTGTCTTCAAGCTTCTCCCCTTCTCCAGGCCCACCTTTTCTACTGTCTGCTGGGTTATCCTTGCAGGAGAAACCCTTTTCTTTGGGTGAACACACTAGGTAGTCACATTCGTTCCTGAGGACAAATGGTCCATTTGGAGGTTAACAAATGGACCATTAACAAATGGTTAAATCACTTCAGTCATGCAGACTCTTCACAACGCCGTGGACTGTAGCCCGCCAGGCTCCTCTGTCCATGGGATTCTCCAGGCAAGAATAGTGGAGTGGGGTAGCCATTCCCTTCTCAAGGGGGTCTTCCTGATCCAGGGATTGAACCGGTGTCTTCTGCATTGACAGGTAGGTTCTTTACCACTCACGCCACCTGGGAAGCTCGAGCATTTGCTATATATACTTCATCCCAATTCGTCTGTACAGCCCTGTAAGGAGGATGTTGTGGGTGTTTGCTTTTGTTTTTGTTTTCTTGTTTTCTGTTTGTGGACACTGGGACTGGCGGAGTTTAGGGAATTTGCTGAACGCGTGCTGATAAGTGGCAGAGCTGGAAATCGAACCCAAGCCTGCTTTATTCTAAAGCCCACATTCCTGATCTTCACTCTGTCCTGCCTCTAGCAGTTCCAGCACTGGGCTATGCTATTTTCAGAATTGAGTGTGTGCTGTGTATATACACACTCATCCTTAGAAGAACATCCTTCTGTGCCTATGTTGTTTGCGTGTTGTTGTTCTACCTGCTGTTATCCAGGCTCATTGCTGGTTCATTTCCAACTCTGTGCCTTAACCTTAGCACTTGGAAACCTTCACTGAGACCAAGTTCCCTGCTGTGAAGTGTCAGAGCCTAGATGCAGGAATGTGAACACATTTTCCAAGAGGTTATCTGTTTCCCTTTCTGAGGTCTTAGGCTCCTCATCTGTAAAATGAGAGTTGCTTTAGTTAATTGCAAGGGCCTATCCCACTGTTATGCTCCATGAATCTGTTTCATGGTTCTCCTTCCTGGGGGCCTACTGTGTGCTCAGCACACGATAGATGCTGTGGGCTGTGCAGAGAGAGCACAGAGACATCACCCCAGCTGTCAAGGAGTTGACAAAACTCTTCTGGAAGACAAGCCAACATTCAGGAAACTGCCAGCAGTATAAGACATTATGTAATTATGCCTGCAATCTCAGATTATATACATTTGTGATGGTTCAATAAAGGAGAAGAAAAGCGGCTGTTCTCTTAAAAGAAAAAAGAATACATAATAAAAGGAGCAGTTAGTGGAAAGCATGAAGTCTGGCCAGCCTGCTCGTTGGACTTACTCCTCTCTCTTCCCTCTTGAAATCATTCTATAAATATTTACTGTCTACTAATGGGCCAGGCTCTGGGGACACACACCTCCCTCCCTGTAGCTGGAGTTGTATCTGAAACCCAGCTTTCATCTGGTTTCTTCCCTGCAGAAGACTCTTTGCAGGTTTCCAACTCTCTAACAGAATAAAATGAGCTGACCTCCCACTCCTGCCTTCTTCCTTCTGGGCCCCTCACAACTGCATGTTAGGTCCGGGGCACTGGTCATTCCTCAAGCCCACTGTACCTGTTTTCATCTCTGGGGTAGAGGGCTGCTTTCCCAGCTTGCCTGGTGAACTTCTATTCATCCTTCAAAACCCAGCTGAGATACTACACTGTAATGCTTTTGTGGTCCTCCATCATGCCTTTGCCCACTGCTGTGATACCATGTGTCTTTGTCTAGGTCTCCACTTCTTGTTTTGAACCATGAATTCCTTGAAAGATTTTTATTCCCTGACTTCTTCATCTGTGAATCCACAGAACCTATCCCTGGGCCTGAAGAATAGTTTCTGATCAGTGGCTAATTGAACATCATTCCTAGAGGCTGGTGTTTGAACAAGAAGCTTCCCTTTCCTTCTCTCAAGCTGCTAGGCTGTTTAACTCCATGCCTCATGGCCTGCCAAACAGACTGGATGGTTGAGAAAGCATCACTACTTCCTGTCTCTACACAGTAGTGGGGACACCCCACCACAAGAGCCTCACTATAGCCCTGGAGGGGGACTTTCAAAGGCAGCAGCTGCTGACACTGCACCCAGCAGAGGGCTGTGGTGAAGGAGGCATTTGTGTTGGGCTTGGCAGGCAGGGGTCTTTGTGCTCCAGAGCACAAGTGGGTAAGTATGTCGGGCAGGCTCCAGGCTGCACACGCCTGCCCAGGGCCTGGGCCTCTAACGCCTCCTGCCCTGGGAAGAAAAGGAGGCATTGTGTGCGCTGGCTGCCCTCAAAGGAAATATTCCTGTTGTTCTTCTATTTTGAACTGCTCCCCTTTTAAAGGGGAAAAGTGCAGAAGTGAAAATCTCTCTCTAACACATCCTGTCTACCAATTCCAAATCAGTTGCTGCCTTTGAAATATAATTCATCCATCAATTGATTCATGTCACTGTGACATCTTCAAGGAGCACAGCTATGGGTTGTCACTGTCCTGGGCAGGAGGGACACAGCCCTCATCCCTTTGAGGCTCTATTCCTGATTGAAGTGTTAGTTGCTCAGCTGTGTCTAACTCCTTGTGACCCCATGGACTGCAGCTCTCTGGCTCGTCTGTCTGTGGGATTTCCCAGGCAAGAATACTGGAGTGGGTTGCCATTTTCTTCTCCAGGGGATTTTCCTGACCCAGGGATTGAACCTGGGTCTCCTGTAATATAGGCAGATTCTTTACCATTTGAGCCACCAGGGAAGCAAGTTCCTGAGTGCTGGGTGTCCACATTCTTGTGAAGCCCAGCCCCGCTCCTTCTCTGGGGCCCGATGTCCCTCCGCAGCTCAGCACTCCCAACTCAAGGACTCTGTCTGCCCTGCCTGTCCGCCCCTCTACTACCTAGTGCTGCATAGAATCACCCCCAGAGGCATGTGTTTTCAGTTCACCACCCTTCCCTCCACCTAAGCCTTGCAGGTAGGTGTGGATAGAACCATGCCTCAGTCTGGATACAGAAACTTCGCAGGAAGACCTGATTCAGCCTTAGCTCTGCCTTTCACTGTCTTTGTGACTTGAATCAAGTTCCTCAAGCTCTCTGAACTTAAGCTTCCTAATCTGCAGAACAGGACAAATGACACCTGACCTCGCACACAGAGCCGCTGGGAGGGAGGAAGTGGTATGGTGCTGCCTGGCACAGGGCAGCTCTCAATGAATAATAACCAAACAGGGAACAACTACTGGGCACTTATTAGTCCCTTCCTTCCCTCAGACACCGCACCAACCACGGCTGATGTTGGACTGTTTTCTGCATGCCAATGCTGTGTTAAATCCAAGCATGTTGCCATCAGAACATCAGCCTCTAAGGTGTGTGCTACTTTCTATACCCTTTCACAGCTGAGGAAACTGGCTCCGAGGTAGAGTGACATGGCCAAGGTCACATAGCTTGCAAGCACGAAGTGAGGAGTTGTGCTGAGGTCTGTTGGATACCTTCCCATCCCTTCCCAACCAGACAGACACCCATCATGGGCTGGCTTTGGTGCTGGGATGTGCAGCATCAGCATCTTTTGAGAGAGCTGGTTGGAAATACACTCTCAGGCCCTACCCCACCCGCACTGACTCAGCATCTGCATTTTATCAAGATCTCTCAGTGCTGGATGTGCATAATACAGTTTGAGAAGCACTGAACTGAGTCCCAAAGTGTTTTTTTTAAAGTAAGTTAGAGCAGGACTTCTCAAACTAGAGAGTGCCTAAAAATCACCCGGAGGGCTTGTAACACATTGATTTCTGTCCCAGAGATCCTGATTTTTATATTCACTGTTTGTTCTAGCCTTAAAAAAAATTTTTTTATTGGAATATAGTGCTTTGCAATGTTGCGCCAGTTTCTACTGTACAGCAAAGCTCATCAGCCACATGTATACAGATTGCTTCCCTTCTGGGTTTCCTTCCCATTTAGGTCATAGAACATTGAGTAGAGTTCCCTGTGCTATGCAGTAGGTTCTCATTAGTTATCTATTTCATACATAATATTGACAGTGTATATACGCCAGTCCCAATACGCCAGTTCATCTCACTCCCCCACCTTCTCCCTTGGAATCCATATGTTTGTTCTCTATGTCTGTGTCTCTTTTTCTTTGGAAATAAAACTATCTATACCATTTTTCTATATTCCACATATATGTGTTAATATATGATACTTGTTTTTCTCTTTCTGACTTACTTCACTCCGTGTGACAGACACTAGGTCCATCCATGTCTCTACAAGTGACTCAATTTCATTCCTTTTTATGGTGGAGTAATATTCCATTGTCTATATGTACCACATCTTTATCTGTTCCTCTCTGGAAGAACATTTCACTTGCTTCCATGTCCTGACTAGTGTAAGTAGTGCTGCAGTGAAGATTAGGGTGCAAAGTGCATGAGTCTTTTTGACTTTGGGTTTCTCTGGGTATTCATTCCATTCTTATCCATTGCCTTCACTTCGTGGGTTCCTCAGAATAGGTGCAGTGGATGTGAGTGGGATCCAGGCAGACTTCTGGCTCACGTCTTGGCCCAAGGCTGCTCCTGGTTTACATGCCTGGAGCCATTAAGGGGAATCTGGGCTGGACTTGGGCCTGCACTCATTCTTTGGCAGCAGCACCCCACTGCTTTGGGGGGAACTGTTCCACTCTCAGGAAGGGCCTCTCTCTCCTAAGTGATATGAGAAAGGAGCTGTGGAGCCCTGCAGCAGACGCATCACCCCCACCCCTGTGAACAAAAAAGAAAGGAAATTAATTTGTAACCTAAAACTCTGAAAATAATGTTTGCAATGGAAAATTTGACAGAGGAATAGATCCACAAAGAGTATTTTCTCTAAAATTGACATCCATGTAACTTGACTGCTGCTATCTGATTAAAGAGCAATTAAATGTTTCAAGACTCCTTGGAACTTTCAAAGATTATTTGAAAAGTAATTGTATTGTATTGATTAAATAATTTTAAGTTAAGCAGAATGTCATTGCATTTCTTAGTCCAGTCCTTTGGAAATAAATGCATCTTATTTATAGACCTATTGCATGCCTCCAAATGTTTATATGTTAATAATCATCCTATATTTAATGAGCATGAGCAGTGATGGAATTAAATGGTAAATTTGTTCCTTTCAGTTCAGTTGAGTTGCTCAGTCGTGTTCGACTCTTTGCGACCCCGTGAATCTCAGCACGCCAGGCCTCGCTGTCCATCACCAACTCCAGGAGCTCACCCAGACCCATGTTCATTGAGTCAGTGATGCCATCCATCCATCTCATCCTCTATCGTCCCCTTCTCCTCCTACCCCCAATCCCTCTCAGCATGAGAGTCTTTTCCAATGAGTCAGCTCTTCGCATGAGGTGGCCAAAGTACTGGAGTTTCAGCTTTAGCATCATTCCTTCCGAAGAAATCCCAGGGCTGATCTCCTTCAGAATGGACTGGTTGGATCTCCTTGCAGTCCAAGGGACTCTCAAGAGTCTTCTCCAACACCACAGTTCAAAAGCATCAATTCTTCAGCACTCAGCCTTCTTTACAGTCCAACTTTCACATCCATACATGACCACAGGAAAAACCATAGCCTTGACTAGACAATCTAAATCCTGTCTTGTTCCTTCTTTTTCTATTCCGACTTCACCGGCAACTCACTTCACAGATAACTGCAGAACTAAAACCTGAAAGGCAGAGAACACTGTGGTTAAAAGCTTGGTGTTTAGAGTGAGACATACCTCAGTTTGAATTTCAACCTGCAGCTTACTAGCTTTATGTCCTGAGCCTATCATTTGTGAAAAGGATATAACAGTACCTACCAAATATGGTCATTGTGAAATGGAACATTATCACTACAACATTGGACAGTGTCTGGCTAAGAATAATTTTATTATTATAACAATAGGAGTAGTGACTATTATGATGATGATGTCTCAGTTTTTGAATCTATAAAATAGATACGACAGGGAATTAAAAATATAAATACATGAGTATTCAAAACTTCTTTACCCATAGAGCCTTCAAGTAATTCCCTTCTAAGAAAACTTCTGGCATAGCTTGCTTGGCTCTTGCCCCTCCATTATTAAGCCAGTTGGGGTCATCTAGTGATGAGAAATCTCTGGACAAATGGAGCCGATATTAGGACTGTCACAAGGAGAGAGAGAGATGGCAGAGGATGGATGAGTGGATCCCAGAGGGGAGGGAGAGGAGGGAGGGAAGAGCAGGTGGAGAGTTTGCTAAGGGAGGCTGGGGAACAGAGCACACGGCTGCTGGAGCAGTTGTTTCGCTGGAAATAGATACTGAGAACAGCAGAGACAGGAAAGAAAAACTTTAAGACTTTGGCTTTGTGCTAAGAATGCACTTCCCCTTTCGTGTTTTCTCTGGAGACCGCAGTGAAGCTTTGGACTGCCTCCAATTCATTTTTTTCTACTTAACTGCTGTTTCTTTGAACACATCCCGAGCTGAGGCCGGGCCGTGAGGTGGCCATCTTTACTTCATTTACACGGGAGTTGAGCTGGTACCATTCCAGGGCTGAATGAGGATGAGTCGAGGACCCAGTACACAAGATGTGCCTAATTGCCAGTGGCAACTGTTTCCATTGCTGTGCATCACACTTTACCTGCGGCCAGAGGTTGCAGCAAAGGTCACCGATAGGAGTAAGAGCAGTTCCCCTGCTCAATTTACCACATCGGTGCACTATCCTCTGTTTAAACTGGGGACACCAGCCACATTGTTTTCAAGGAAACCATCAGTGTGGTGTCCTAAAATGCTAGACTGCAGACCAGGGCCATCAGCATGAGGTTTATAAAGGAAAGCAGGCGTCTAGGGGGCAGAATCTGACCTTGGCCTTGCTGTATGGTATGGGCAACTCCCTGAGCTGCAGTTTCCCCGTTAGTAGATGCAGATAAGGTCCAGGGTCCTGTGTTGTGTTTCTCAACTTCAGGTGCACAAAACAGCAGATCATCAGAAGGACTAATTGCATACTCCACCACCTGCATTGCTCTGAGCTAGTGCCCTAAAGGAGACTCCAAAGTATAAAGGAGGGGCCTCAATTAAAAAACAACAACAACAAAAAAAAACAGATTGCTTCCCTTCTGGGTTTCCTTCCCATTTAGGTCATAGAACATTGAGTAGAGTTCCCTGTGCTATGCAGTAGGTTCTCATTAGTTATCTATTTCATACATAATATTGACAGTGTATATACGCCAGTCCCAATACGCCAGTTCATCTCACTCCCCCACCTTCTCCCTTGGAATCCATATGTTTGTTCTCTATGTCTGTGTCTCTTTTTCTTTGGAAATAAAACTATCTATACCATTTTTCTATATTCCACATATATGTGTTAATATATGATACTTGTTTTTCTCTTTCTGACTTACTTCACTCCGTGTGACAGACACTAGGTCCATCCATGTCTCTACAAGTGACTCAATTTCATTCCTTTTTATGGTGGAGTAATATTCCATTGTCTATATGTACCACATCTTTATCTGTTCCTCTCTGGAAGAACATTTCACTTGCTTCCATGTCCTGACTAGTGTAAGTAGTGCTGCAGTGAAGATTAGGGTGCAAAGTGCATGAGTCTTTTTGACTTTGGGTTTCTCTGGGTATTCATTCCATTCTTATCCATTGCCTTCACTTCGTGGGTTCCTCAGAATAGGTGCAGTGGATGTGAGTGGGATCCAGGCAGACTTCTGGCTCACGTCTTGGCCCAAGGCTGCTCCTGGTTTACATGCCTGGAGCCATTAAGGGGAATCTGGGCTGGACTTGGGCCTGCACTCATTCTTTGGCAGCAGCACCCCACTGCTTTGGGGGGAACTGTTCCACTCTCAGGAAGGGCCTCTCTCTCCTAAGTGATATGAGAAAGGAGCTGTGGAGCCCTGCAGCAGACGCATCACCCCCACCCCTGTGAACAAAAAAGAAAGGAAATTAATTTGTAACCTAAAACTCTGAAAATAATGTTTGCAATGGAAAATTTGACAGAGGAATAGATCCACAAAGAGTATTTTCTCTAAAATTGACATCCATGTAACTTGACTGCTGCTATCTGATTAAAGAGCAATTAAATGTTTCAAGACTCCTTGGAACTTTCAAAGATTATTGAAAAGTAATTGTATTGTATTGATTAAATAATTTTAAGTTAAGCAGAATGTCATTGCATTTCTTAGTCCAGTCCTTTGGAAATAAATGCATCTTATTTATAGACCTATTGCATGCCTCCAAATGTTTATATGTTAATAATCATCCTATATTTAATGAGCATGAGCAGTGATGGAATTAAATGGTAAATTTGTTCCTTTCAGTTCAGTTGAGTTGCTCAGTCGTGTTCGACTCTTTGCGACCCCGTGAATCTCAGCACGCCAGGCCTCGCTGTCCATCACCAACTCCAGGAGCTCACCCAGACCCATGTTCATTGAGTCAGTGATGCCATCCATCCATCTCATCCTCTATCGTCCCCTTCTCCTCCTACCCCCAATCCCTCTCAGCATGAGAGTCTTTTCCAATGAGTCAGCTCTTCGCATGAGGTGGCCAAAGTACTGGAGTTTCAGCTTTAGCATCATTCCTTCCGAAGAAATCCCAGGGCTGATCTCCTTCAGAATGGACTGGTTGGATCTCCTTGCAGTCCAAGGGACTCTCAAGAGTCTTCTCCAACACCACAGTTCAAAAGCATCAATTCTTCAGCACTCAGCCTTCTTTACAGTCCAACTTTCACATCCATACATGACCACAGGAAAAACCATAGCCTTGACTAGACAATCTAAATCCTGTCTTGTTCCTTCTTTTTCTATTCCGACTTCACCGGCAACTCACTTCACAGATAACTGCAGAACTAAAACCTGAAAGGCAGAGAACACTGTGGTTAAAAGCTTGGTCTTTAGAGTGAGACATATCTCAGTTTGAATTCCAACCTGCAGCTTACTAGCTTTATGTCCTGAGCCTATCATTTGTGAAAAGGATATAACAGTACCTACCAAATATGGTCATTGTGAAATGGAACATTATCACTGTACAACATTGGACAGTGTCTGGCTAAGAATAATTTTATTATTATAACAATAGGAGTAGTGACTATTATGATGATGATGTCTCAGTTTTTGAATCTATAAAATAGATATGACAGGGAATTAAAAATATAAATACATGAGTATTCAAAACTTCTTTACCCATAGAGCCTTCAAGTAATTCCCTTCTAAGAAAACTTCTGGCATAGCTTGCTTGGCTCTTGCCCCTCCATTATTAAGCCAGTTGGGGTCATCTAGTGATGAGAAATCTCTGGACAAATGGAGCCGATATTAGGACTGTCACAAGGAGAGAGAGAGATGGCAGAGGATGGATGAGTGGATCCCAGAGGGGAGGGAGAGGAGGGAGGGAAGAGCAGGTGGAGAGTTTGCTAAGGGAGGCTGGGGAACAGAGCACACGGCTGCTGGAGCAGTGGTTTCGCTGGAAATAGATACTGAGAACAGCAGAGACAGGAAAGAAAAACTTTAAGACTTTGGCTTTGTGCTAAGAATGCACTTCCCCTTTCGTGTTTTCTCTGGAGACCGCAGTGAAGCTTTGGACTGCCTCCAATTCATTTTTTTCTACTTAACTGCTGTTTCTTTGAACACATCCCGAGCTGAGGCCGGGCCGTGAGGTGGCCATCTTTACTTCATTTACACGGGAGTTGAGCTGGTACCATTCCAGGGCTGAATGAGGATGAGTCGAGGACCCAGTACACAAGATGTGCCTAATTGCCAGTGGCAACTGTTTCCATTGCTGTGCATCACACTTTACCTGCGGCCAGAGGTTGCAGCAAAGGTCACCGATAGGAGTAAGAGCAGTTCCCCTGCTCAATTTACCACATCGGTGCACTATCCTCTGTTTAAACTGGGGACACCAGCCACATTGTTTTCAAGGAAACCATCAGTGTGGTGTCCTAAAATGCTAGACTGCAGACCAGGGCCATCAGCATGAGGTTTATAAAGGAAAGCAGGCGTCTAGGGGGCAGAATCTGACCTTGGCCTTGCTGTATGGTATGGGCAACTCCCTGAGCTGCAGTTTCCCCGTTAGTAGATGCAGATAAGGTCCAGGGTCCTGTGTTGTGTTTCTCAACTTCAGGTGCACAAAACAGCAGATCATCAGAAGGACTAATTGCATACTCCACCACCTGCATTGCTCTGAGCTAGTGCCCTAAAGGAGACTCCAAAGTATAAAGGAGGGGCCTCAATTAAAAAACAACAACAACAAAAAAACCTCCTAAAATCTGACTGGAAGACAAAATATGAACATCTTTGTGTGTGTTTTTTTTAAAATTGGAGTTACCTAATGAAAGTCCAACCAGTTCATCCTAAAGGAAATCTGTCCTGAATATTCATTGGAAGGATTGATGCTGAAGCTGAAACTCCAATACTTTGGCCACCTGATGTGAAGAACTGACTCATTTATAAAGACCCTGATGCTGGGAAAGATTGAAGGTGGGAGGAGAAGGGGATGACAGAGGATGAGGTGGTTGGATGGTATCCCTGACTCAATGGACATGAGTTTGAATAAACTCCAGGAGCTGGTGATGGACAGGGAGGCCTGGCGTGCTGCAGTCCGCAGGGTCACAAAGAGTTGGACACGACTGAGAGACTGAGCTGAACTAAACTGAATGGAAGTCTGGGCTTCCCTGGTGGCTCAGATGGTAAAGAATTCACCCACAATGCAAGAGACTCACACTCAGTCCCTGGGCTGGGACGATCCCCTGGAAAAAGGAATGGAAACCCACTCCAGTATTCTTGCCTAGAGAATTCCATGGATAGAGGAGCCTGGTGGACTACAGTCCATGGAGTCTCAAAGAGTTGGACACAACTGAGTGACTAGCACTTTCACTTTAAATGAAAGTCTACCTGTCATATGCTCCCAATGTGTAACCATCTCATGACACCTTTGAGCTGCTATGGGATGATCCAAAATGGGATGTCAGTTCTGGAAACACCTTTCCTTAGTGACTTTAAAACAAAACACATCAAAACAAAACCTTAACCAGAATAGCGTATAACCTTCCTTTGTAATGCCATGTGGCACACTGGCAATGAACCAATCACCAAGGAAAGTTGAGGTCGATAGAAGTTTCTCGAGCCTTTCTCTCACAGCCTCTCTCTGCTTCATCTTTAATGATGCCCAGCTTGTCTTCAGCCACATGCTGCTGAGGTTGAATGCTCATCCCCCTTGTCTGACCCACATCACAGGTGCCTGCTCCTTTATCGACTGTGTTAGCTAGAAGGCCAGGTGGGACCTTGTGAAATAATAATAAAAAGCCTTCCAACTTGTCTGAAAAGTTTGGAAACATCACTGGCTTCACCCAGGTATCTGGAGATGACTTATCAGGTTCAGTTTTGTTTAACGGACTTCCTTGTGCCAAGAAAAATCTTCCTCCCAACCCAGAAGGCAGATGCCACAGCCCACATGAGCCCTAAAGTGTCTGCACCTGCAGCCGTGTTCTGAAGCCAGGCTGATGCCTGTGAAGTCTTCCGCTGGATCCTGATCAAGACCGTGGTGCTGGGAGTGGGGGCTGCCCAAAGAGGGTAGGTGCAGGGGCACCCCACCGCAGAGGGTGTATATGTGCCTACTCTTACGGTGCTTTCACTGAAGCGACCCAGGAGGCAGGAGAAGAGGCTGAATTCCTTAATTTTCTCCCAGTTGTGGTTCCAAGCTCTTTGGACTGTGGCCCAGTTTGGCCAAGCGAAAGGCCTTGTGGCCCACTGAGCCCACTGAGTCTCACTTTTGGGTGAGAAAGAATTTGGTAAGAAAGGACAAAGCAGAAGAGAAAAATCATCGACATGGTCATGCAGTAAATCCTCAGGACAAAACAGTCAGCAGGAACTCTGAAGAGTAATTTGCCAAGGAATGTAAATTAGTGGAATAGAACAATTAAAAACCCAGTCAAGGCCAGTGCCTCATTGTAGCAGTCAAGGGGCACAGTTGCAAACAACAGAACTGATTCTAGCAAGTTTATGTCAAAGAGGAATTTATTAGAGGATGTCAAGTCACTCCACCACCTTCCCCAGAACTGCTTGCCTTCAGCCCTGGATTTCCCAGGGCACCACCAAGCTGAAGCCTGGCCTGGGAGCCTCTGCGTGTTGAGTGCAGGTCCCACAGTGGGGTTCTAACTGTAAAGAGGCTGGCACTGTAAATTCTGTGTTCTACCTTGAAGATGTGGAACTCCTAAGGAAGGAAATAACCCAGACATAGGAAAGGTGTTCACATGCTGCTGGGAGCCCAAAAAAACACGGCAAATATCTTTTACAGTAATAACAAAGCACCCTTCCTGAAAACTGCCAGATTTCCAGCTCTTTGCCTGCACGCGTACACCCTAGCTCTGCAGTATTGTTTACTGATGGAGGGAGGTCATACTTTTGTAGAATGGAGAATTAGTATTCTCAGTAAACTCTTCTAATAAACTAATTTTCATGTATGAATGCCAAGGTTTATTAATTCTCAATAATTCATTATGTTCCTAATTCCTTAAAAAATGAAATCCCATATATGAAATTTCCTTTGAGGGTAATGAAAATGTTCTAAAATTTGATTGTGGACTTTTCAGTAATGAGTTCCGGGAATATTTGAATATTCACATTCCTAAGAATGAAACCTTTATCTTAAGCCTCAAAATGGTTCAAAATGACCTCAAAGTGGTTCAAAATCCTAAACTTAAGAGCTAAAACTATACAGCTCTTAGAAAACGCTGAGGAAAATTTCTATGGCAGTGACTTTGGCAATAATTTCCTAGACATGATACCAAAGCACAGGCAACAAAAAACAATATAGATAAATTGGACTTCATAACCTTTGTGCATCAAAGAATACTGTCAAAGAAGCAAAAAGACATCCTACAGAGTGGAAGAAAATATATTTGCAAATTACATATCTGATAATGGGTTAATGATATTAGTGATACTAAACCATTACCAGATATGTGATAAAGAACTCTGACAACAAAAACAAACAACCCAGTCAAAAACTGGACAAAGGACTTGAATAGACATTTCTCCAGTGAAGATATACCAATGGTCAATAAGCACATGAAAAGATGCTCAATTAGTCATTCAGTTCAGTTCAGTTCAGCCACTCAGTTATGTTCGACTCTTTGCGACCCCATAAACTGCAGCACACCAGGCCTCCCTGTCCATCACCAACTCCCAGAGTTCACCCAAACTCATGTCTATCAAGTCCGTGATGCCATCCAGCCATCTCACCCTCTGTCGTCCCCTTCTCCTCCTGCCCCCAATCCCTCCCAGCATCAGAGTCTTTTCCAATGAGTCAACTCTTCGCATGAGGTGGCCAAAGTACTGGAGTTTCAGCTTTAGCATCATTCCTTCCTTCACTCAGACTCACGGCCATTGAGTCAATGATGCCATCCAGCCATCCCATTCTCTGTCGTCCCCTTTTCCTCCTGCCCCCAATCCCTCCCAGCATCAGAGTCTTTTCCAGTGAGTCAGCTCTTTGCATGAGGTGGCCAAAGTATTGGGGTTTCAGCTTTAGTGTCAGTCCTTCTAAAGAACACCTAGGACTGATCTCCTTCAGAATGAACTGGTTGGATCTCCTTGCAGTCCAAGGGACTCTCAAGAGTCTTCTCCAACACCACAGTTCAAAAGCATCAATTCTTCAGCACTCAGCTTTCTTCACAGTCCAACTCTCACATCCATACATGACCACTGGAAAAACCACAGCCTTGACTAGACAGATCTTTGTTGGCAAAGTAATATCTTTGATTTTGAATATGCTCTCTAGGTTGGTCATAACTTTCCTTCCAAGGAGTAAGCGTCTTTTGATTTCATGGCTGCAGTCACCATCTGCAGTGATTTTGGAGCCCCCCCCAAAATAAAGTCTGACACTTTTCCACTGTTTCCCCATCTATTTGCCATGAAGCGATTGAACCAGATGCCGTGATCTTAGTTTTCTGAATGTTGAGCTTTAAGCCAACTTTTTCACTTTCCTCTTTCACTTTCATCAAGAGGCTTTTTAGTTCCTCTTCACTTTCTGCCATAAGGGTGGTGTCATCTGCATATCTGAGGTGATGGATATTTGTCCCAGCAATCTTGATTCCAGCTTGTGCTTCTTTCAGCCCAGCATTTCTCATGATGTATTCTGCATATAAGTTAGTCATTAAGTGAAGTCTCTCAGTTGTGTCCAACTCTTTGCAACCCCATGTACTGTAGTCTACCAGGCTCCTCCGTCCATGGAATTTTCTAGGCAAGAGTACTGGAGTGGGTTGCCATTTCTTTCACCAGGAGATCTTCCTGACCCAGGGATTGAACCTGGGTCTCCCACATTGTAGGCAGATGCTTTACAGTCTAGGCCACCAGGGAGGTTACTAGTTAGTCATTAGGAAAACACAAATCAAAACCACAATGAGTTAACACTACACATCTACTATGCTTACTAGGATTCCTATAATGTTTTTTTTTTAGTTGGAAAAAAAAGACATGTTGGTAAAGATATGGAGAAACTGGAACCTTCATGTATTGCTGGTGGGAATGTAAAACGGTGTAAATGTTTTGGAAATACTTTGGCAGTTACTCACAATTTAAACATAGAATTAACATATAACCCAGCAGTTTCATTCCTATGTGTATATCCAAAATAAATGAAAGCAGGAACTTGAACAAATACTTGTATACCAGTGTTCACAGCAGCATGACTCACAATAGCCAAAAGATGGAAACCATGCAAGTATCAACTGTTAGATGAATGGATAAACAAGATGTGGTATGTACATATGATGGAAAATTACTCAATCATCAAAATAAATGAAATTTTGGTATATGCTGCAACTTGAATGGGCCTTGAAAAGGCTAAATGAAATAAGCCAGACAGAGAAGGACAAATATTACATAATTCCACTTACAGAAGGTACCTAGAATAGGCAAGTTTATAGAGACAGAAAGTAGAATAGGTCTTACCAGGACTGGGAGCAAGAGGGAATGGGGAGTTATTGTTTAATAGGTTATAGAGTTCATGTTGGAGATGATGAAAAAGCTTGGGTTATAGATAGTAGTGATGATTACACAGCATTGTGAAAGCCACTGAGTTCTACATTTACAGATGGTTAAAATAGTACATTTTATGGTATGTATTAACTTATTTTGGGCTTCCCTGATAGCTCAGTTGGTAAAGAATCTGTCTGCAATGCAGGAGACCCTAGTTCGATTCCTGGGTTGGGAAGATCCGCTGGAGAAGGGATAGGCTACCCACTCCAGTATTCTTGGGCTTCCCTTGTGGCTCAGCTGGTAAAGAATCTGCCTGTAATGCGGGAGACCTGGGGTCACTTCCTGGGTTGAGAAGATCCCCTGGAGAAGAGAAAGGCTACCCACTCCAGTTTTCTCACTTACTGGAGAGAAATTCTCCATGGAGAGACTGAGTGACTAAGTGACTGAGTGACTAAGCACCCACACACAACATATTTTACCATGGGCTTCCCTAGTGACTCAGTGGTAAAGAATCCACTTACCAACGTAGGAGACACAGATTCGAACTCTGGGTGGAAAAGATCCCCTGGAGAGGGAAATGGCAACCCACTCCAGTATTCTTGCCTGGAGAATTCCATGAACAGAGGAGCCTGGCAGGCTACATTCCATGGGGCTCCAAAAGGGTCAGACACAACTTAACTACTAAACAATATTTTACTACAATTTAAAAAATTAGGTTGTGGCAATGTTTGCACATCTCTGAGTATGCTGAAGCTATTGTATAATTTTTATGGGTAAATTGTATGGTATGTAGATTATATCTAAATAAGGCCATTAAAAAATCCTTTCCAGCTCTGGCAGTCTCTATGATGTATCCATTAATCTGTTTATTTATTCATTAATTCAACACATTTTGTTCGTTCCTACCATGCCAGCTGCTAGGAATAAGGAGATAAATAAAATAAATGCAATTCCTGGCCTTTCCTTGCTTAAAACACTGTGGGTTTTAAAAAGTAATCATAGCTAACATTTACTGAGTGTTCACTAAATCCTGAGCATTGGCAGAAGCACTTAAATATACCTTATCTTGTGCGGTTCTCCCAGCTGTGTACTGAACTGGGCTCTTCTTGAATGAGGAAATTTGCTCAACGTCACACAATCCGAATTTGAACCTGGTCTATCTTACCTTGAAATCCTTGCTCTTAATCATTCATCACCATATGTCGCAGCTGGGTTCCAGCACCTGAAATTGGGGTATTCCCTGGAGACCTGCACATAGGCCTGTCTGACAGGCTGGCTGATCTGGGTAGCATTGCAGGGAGGGTTAAACTTGAGATGAAATAATCTCCAGGAGGAAGTGGGTTTGGAAAACAAGGCTTAAGTCCATGGAATCTTGCACAGCCATTTACAGTAATCACTATAAATCGGGTATCACTGTATTTTCTAAATGTTATGTGATAAAATTTTAAATACAAAATTAAATGCACAATTAAATTTGTACCATTATGTTAATAGTAATATATGTATTATTTACTAAACACAGACTATATACCAGCCTCTAAGTTGCTGACCTGTATTGTCATCTTATGTAATTCTCCTGACAGATCCATGATTTGTACAGTGTGTTACTATTTCTATTTTACAAGTGAGGCAGCTAAGGCGCAGAGTAGTAGTTAGTATTAGTCGCTCAATGGTGTCTGACTCTTGTGACCCCCATGGACAGTAGCCTGCCAGGCTCCTCTGTCCATGGGATTCTCCAGGCAAGAGTACTGGAGTGGGATGCCATTTCCTTCTCCAGGGAAGACACAGAGAGTTTAAGTAATTTGTTCAGGGTTGCACAGTCATTAGCAGAGCTGGGATTCTAGCCAACTTGGGATTCTAGAGCTTGGCTTCTTGGCTTGGAGTCCAGACTCTTAGCCACCATAGAAATTGCTCTTCAGTTTTGTTAAAATATGCAAAATAGATGGACATGAAACGGGTTGTATCAAGATGGAGGGATGATGGTGATTTCCCACTCCTCCCTCCCAGTAATTTATTGAAGAATATGTCATAATAGTGATGACTTTTTTAGACCAACGAAAGAAATCGCAGGTCACTGGGACCTTGTTCATCTTCTTGCTTCGCTGTTTCATTTTGTTGTGTTTGATGTTGCAGTTGCCTGTGCGCATGCACAAACTAAGCCAGAGCAGTTGCCCACACAAGCCGGGCGCTGGGAGAGGCCTGCCCCTACGCCAGGCAGCTGCCCTGGCTCTGCTGCCATCTTCTGGGAAGGGGAGGAGAGTGTCCCCTGATCACACTTCTCAACACTGAGGACTTCTCTTTAAAAAAAACAAACTTGTTTTTCTAACTTGTGAGAGAGTCTGTACCATACTGTGGTTGAAAGCAAAACCATACCTGGATTCGAATCTTGGCGCTGATGGTCTCAGTATCCGGGCAACTGCTCCAAGCCTCAGCTTTGTCCTCAAATAATGGAAATAACCAGTACCAGTATAGGGTCATTGCGGGAATTAAATTGGCTGGTTTCAAAATGGACCTAGAGTGCCCAGCACAGTGTAGGGTCGATAAACAGTATGCCATTCTGATGTTTCTCTGGCATCTTTCTGATGATTAATTCATGTGGTTAAACAGTTTCTAACAGTAAACACTGGTATTTATTCTTTCCTGAATTGGTTGCTTGTGCCCCTTCCTTACAGAAAAGGCAATGGCACCCTACTCCAGTACTCTTGCCTGGAAAATCCTATGGACGGAGGAGCCTGGTGGGCTGCAGTCCATAGGGTCGCTAAAATTCGGACACAACTGAGCGACTTCACTTTCACTTTTCACTTTCATGCATTGGAGAAGGAAATGGCAACCCACTCCAGTGTTCTTGCCTGCAGAATCCCAGGGACGGGGAAAACCTGGTGGGCTGCCGTCTGTGGGGTCGCACAGAGTTGGACGTGACACAGCAGCAGCAGCAGCAGCCCCTTCATCATTTGTCTACTGGCGTCTCGATTTTACAGTGTGATTGAGTCAGAGACTAAGAGCATTCTGGAAGGGTGTCAGTGAGGGGAGGGATGAGGAGTAGAGGTCTTTCCCTGGAACCCTGAGGCCTTTCTTCTTCTCCAAGGAGCACTGTTTACCTCAGCCTCCTCACTCCTTGCAAGGGGCCCTGTTTCCTCCCCAAGAAATTTTCATCTGCCTTAAAGGGTCAGTCATTTGGACAGCTCATTCCCACTGGACTGCCACACCCACCGATCTCTCACGGGTGATTTCTTTCTGTGTCCATTGAAATTGTGTCCCGTCAGAATGGCTGTAATCAGCCTGCTCTGAGGCTGTTTCAGCAGAGCGTGTCCCTAAGCAGTGTACTGCTTCCCAGCCCTGAGTAATCTCGCACAGCTGACCTCTCTGGGCAAAGTGCAAAAGCCTAAGGAAACGCTTAGATAAAAGGCACATTCTTCAGATAGTTCCACCTCTTTTCCCTCTTGCCTGGTGCCATCTTGTCTGACTTAGATGCCTACTTTTTCTTTATCATGGAGCAAAAGGGACCTGGGCCATAGAATTTGGAGGTTTCTAAATTGCAAAAGGAGTCAGGTCAAACCTCCCCCAAGACAAATGATCCCTGATGGAAAGTTTTCTTGGATAAGTGTGTCTGGTCCAGGGGAATTTTCTGGGTAGCTTGGTGGTAACATGAAACTGGCTACTAGTTGTAAGGTATGTGTCTGAGTGAGGTGTAAGGGTAGAGACATGCCAGTATCCCAACATGGTAAGGGCCAGAGTCTATGGAGAGGAAGCTCAGATTTCCTCTCCAAAGTCATTGGCTTTTCCCATGAAGATCTTCCCTAAATGTGGGATCACCTTCTGCCTTGAAAGCACTCGCATTGAAGCTTACATCCTGGAGTCCTGTGTCTCCTGAGTTCACTGCACGCCCAGTTCAGGCTGTGTGGTTTAGAGGAAAGAGTATTAGAGAGGAAGACAGAATATCTGAGTTTGCATCGAGGCTTTGCCTTTTCTTACCTTTGTAACCATGGGAACCAACTTTGTTTTCTCATCTGGAAGATGGGGATAAGAATCCTGTTTCTGCTCACCTCTATGCTTGACCATGGAGTAAATTGTGTGTACTGGGTAATGGCAAAAGACAGAAAAGAAAGAAGAATCTCCTCTCCTCTTAGAGACATAGGCAGTCAGCACCGTGCCTGAACCAGTACCTTGTGTGGAGTGCAGAGAACTGGAGGTGCTTGCTACCTGTCTTCAGGAAGAGATCTGAAGGAGGAAGGGCCACTTGGTTCGAGGTATACATGTGTGCGTACGTGTATTTTCCTGTGACTCTGCTGTCCTGGCACCTGAGCCAAGCTGATCTGTGGCACTGCTAGGGGCTACTGTTTCCTTCCCTCATTCTGCTGAGGTTTCTTGTTTTTCAATCTGAAAGAGTCCTGGCACCTGTTGGAAAGGAGAGGCACTTTCTTGGTACCTAAGGGAGTATCTGAAGAGGTCACCTGTGTTTATAGCCATTGGTATCGTGGATAAGTTCAGTTTGACAACCTTTATGGAACGTCGAGCTCATGATGCTGGTTTGGGAGACAGACACAGAGGCAGCAATTAGAATTCAGGAGATAGCTGCGGCAGTCGAGGGCTGACTGTTGCGGTGAAAACAGGAAGGCTGGCTATAGCACTCGGGGCGAGGGGCCCGGGGGATGCTGAACAGAGCTTGAGGGGACAGATGGGAACTGGCCAGTGTTCCCTGAAGAATGTTGGTTGCTTCAAGAAAGGCTCAGTCCTGTGAGTAATCCTCTCACCATTTTGTCTTGAATAAGGAAAAATTTATCTTGGGAGAGGAAATGGGAAGGCTTACCTCTGTCACATAGAAAAATCAGAGAGGCAGAGTAGGTGGCTAGAAAGTCATAGGACCTGGTGAATGGAGAGCTCTTTTTAACTCGGTTTCCTGTGAAATGTCTTATGCTTCTAGCCTTTCTCTAGCCAATTCTAAGGGGATGGTTGATGATCATTTAAAAGCTATCAGAGAGACAGTTTGCGCCTCTGTGTATTTTTTTGTATAACTGCAAAGTGTATTTCTGATTTAAGTTTTGATGGTTTGGTCTGCATGCTAGTTAAATACTTTTAACAGTTGAAACAAGCGAAGTTTGGCATTGCAGCAGCAGCCTCGTGCATCACATCATCCCATGCCCTTCAGTACGTTTGTTAACCTCTGCCTTGAGCAAGATGCTCTAGAGTCTTCCAAGGAAAGTAAGAGTGTGATCCAGTGTAGTGGGAAAAACACAGAATCCTATCCCAGAAATCTTCATTTTAATCCAGATTCACTTGTGGGTGAGCCAAGGGAAGTCACTGTCTCTCACTTTCTTCACCTGTCCATGGGGACACTCAGCCCTGCCCGGCCGCCTTAAGCTGGGGGTGAAGTGCTTTCCCAGTGTCCTGGGCTGGATGCAGTCAGCACTCAGCTCTGGCATCAGTTTCAGTGTGGGTTAAACAGGACTCTGCCTTGGCCTCTGAGAACACATCTTGACAGGCAGTGCCTGCAAAGGTCAGAGCTGCTTCGACATGTCTTCCTGACAGGGCTTCATTTCCGAGGACAGCCTCCTTTGACTAGAGCCACAGAAGGTCAAGGGGATAAGGTCCTCTAATCCTTTTGCTGAGACTGTATACGGGAGCCCAGACGCTTTCCTGGCCCGTTTGGATGGCATCCCACCCCCCTGTATCTCCTTAGGTCTGGTGGTGGTGCTAGATTTGCAGAGCGTCTGTGCCTGCGCCTCACACCTGCCTCTGCTCCAGAGAGCTGCGGCTGCAGTGGGCTGGCCGAGCCTCTTCACGGCGCCTGCCTGGGACATCCTGAGACCTTGCTCTTGCACAGCTGCCTTTTCCCCAGCTCCTGCACCCGCCCCTCTGAAGTCACTGGTCCGCGCTACAGTTGGAAGCCCTGCCTGGAGCTGGATCCTTACAGAAGGTACTTCCTTGCCTTTCTCTTTCTGCCAGAATTGGGTGCATGTCAGAGCTGGGGCATCAGATTTGTAGAGCAGCAGGAAGCGGGGGCTGTCTCTCTGGCCCCAAGGAGCTCACTGGTCATTGTTTCTTCCAGCTCTGCCCCATAAACTTCCAGTCGCTGATTGATGGGGGCAGTGAGCAGTCTGGGGAGAAGCCTTGCTCTGCTGTGGGATCCAGGAGGCGGGTGGGCGGGGGAGGAAGTTTCTAAGACAGAGCCTGGAAGAAAGAGATGCACCAGTGGTGGGTTTCAGCTCTTTAGGATGCTGTGTTCTCATTAGGAACAATTTTATTAATGAGCCACTCAGCTGCAAGGAGGGAGGAGGAAAAGCATAATTAATTATGACCCCTGTCCCAGTTGAGTGCCTAGCTTTGGGAGAGTCCAGGGAGAAAGGTGTGTACCATTTCAGCATCTTTAGATGCATCCCTCTAAACTGCTAGCAGCTCTGAGAACTAACTTTCTAATCGAATGATCTGTGCTTTTTTTCTCTTTCTGCAAGATCCAGTATCAGCTTATTGAGCATCAAATTCCTTTCTGATTCCTGTCCCCTCTTCCTGAGAGCCAAAATGAAGTCAGTGTTTGCTTTTCCAGCAAGGTCACAGATCACCTGACCAAATCTTTAACAGCTAGGGAGCCAGTGTTGCCGTGCTGAACTCAGGAGTGATCAGCTCCGGTCCAGCAGCAGAGCCCCCGGGAGGAAGTGACTTCTGTGGCTCCAGGCTGGGGTGGGGGAAGGATGCCAAGGGAAGGTACTGTGGTCACTGCTTCCCTCCTGACAGTTTTCTCTTCTTCATGAAGCTCCAGATTCAGCTGCTGCAATGCAGGCAAAAATGACAGACACATGCAGAAAAATGTGGGAACGGAGTTAATGAGATTGAGTTAATGTGTTATTTATTGAGCGTGAATTATCTCTTTGTTTCCTGGGTCAGTGGGAAGTGAGCCCGCTGGAGAACTCAGTCGGTGGAAGCTTTTCCAGGAGTGTGTCTCACTCCCCGGGTGCCTGTGCTTCAGCCCTCTTAAGCAGCTCTGTCAGATGCCTCCGGATTCTTAGCACAAGGGACATTTCCACTTGAAGGCGTGGGGCCCTGTAGCGGGGAAGCGGGAAGCTTTCATCGTTTGGGGAGATCGGTACCAGGTATAAGAAGAGCAGCAGGAAGCGGGGGCTGTCTCTCTGGCCCCAAGGAGCTCACTGGTCATTGTTTCTTCCAGCTCTGCCCCATAAACTTCCAGTCGCTGATTGATGGGGGCAGTGAGCAGTCTGGGGAGAAGCCTTGCTCTGCTGTGGGATCCAGGAGGCGGGTGGGCGGGGGAGGAAGTTTCTAAGACAGAGCCTGGAAGAAAGAGATGCACCAGTGGTGGGTTTCAGCTCTTTAGGATGCTGTGTTCTCATTAGGAACAATTTTATTAATGAGCCACTCAGCTGCAAGGAGGGAGGAGGAAAAGCATAATTAATTATGACCCCTGTCCCAGTTGAGTGCCTAGCTTTGGGAGAGTCCAGGGAGAAAGGTGTGTACCATTTCAGCATCTTTAGATGCATCCCTCTAAACTGCTAGCAGCTCTGAGAACTAACTTTCTAATCGAATGATCTGTGCTTTTTTTCTCTTTCTGCAAGATCCAGTATCAGCTTATTGAGCATCAAATTCCTTTCTGATTCCTGTCCCCTCTTCCTGAGAGCCAAAATGAAGTCAGTGTTTGCTTTTCCAGCAAGGTCACAGATCACCTGACCAAATCTTTAACAGCTAGGGAGCCAGTGTTGCCGTGCTGAACTCAGGAGTGATCAGCTCCGGTCCAGCAGCAGAGCCCCCGGGAGGAAGTGACTTCTGTGGCTCCAGGCTGGGGTGGGGGAAGGATGCCAAGGGAAGGTACTGTAGTCACTGCTTCCCTCCTGACAGTTTTCTCTTCTTCATGAAGCTCCAGATTCAGCTGCTGCAATGCAGCAAAAATGACAGACACATGCAGAAAAATGTGGGAACGGAGTTAATGAGATTGAGTTAATGTGTTATTTATTGAGCGTGAATTATCTCTTTGTTTCCTGGGTCAGTGGGAAGTGAGCCCGCTGGAGAACTCAGTCGGTGGAAGCTTTTCCAGGAGTGTGTCTCACTCCCCGGGTGCCTGTGCTTCAGCCCTCTTAAGCAGCTCTGTCAGATGCCTCCGGATTCTTAGCACAAGGGACATTTCCACTTGAAGGCGTGGGGCCCTGTAGCGGGGAAGCGGGAAGCTTTCATCGTTTGGGGAGATCGGTACCAGGTATAAGTAATATTTTTTCCTCTTTTGGAAAGAGCGTTTTTGTTTCTGCAAGAGGTCGTGCAGGGATTGACAGATCGCTGTTGGTGCACTACCTTGCTAAATATTTGACTTTGTTAGGTTGAATTCTCCAAGAATTCTCATGGCAATAAGGCTGTGCTTTGAGCCAAGTTTTCTTTTTAAGGAAATCCAAGGTGCTATTTACTTTGGCATGCAGCCTGTTCTGGGATGAAATATGGCATTTTTATTATTACAGAATAAAGAGACGTTTGAAAGGAACACAAGTACAGAGCTAGGTTTCAGTCTCAGGGCTAAATAGAGGAAGGTTTCTTTGTATTTGGATTTGAGGTTAAAAATGGTATCGTTAAAAAGAATCAATGTGGAGGGAGAGGGTGTGGGGATATACTGCTGGAGTTGGGCTGACCCAAGGAAATCCATGCTCCTGGGCATGGGCTGTGCTGGAACCGTTTCTAACGTGGCCTGGTAGTTACACATGGGCCATCACTGCTGTCTGCCAGTGACTGCCTCTTTGGTTGATTTTGAACTGAAAGCCTCAGTCCTCATCTCTTCACTATTGGCTCTGAGAGGCAGGGTGGACTAATGGACTCCTGCCCCTAATTAATTGGATAAATTTGGATTGGCCGCATAGCTTTTTTGTGTCTTTGTTCCTTATCTGTAACTTGGAAATGATCTGCCACATGTGAGAGTCCCTTGGACTACAAGGAGATCCAACCAGTCCATTCTGAAGGAGATCGGCCCTGGGATTTCTTTGGAAGGAATGATGCTAAAGCTGAAACTCCAGCTTTGGTGGAGTTTGGCCGCTTCATGCAAAGAGTTGACTCATAGGAAAAGACTCTGATGCTGGGAGGGATTGGGGGCAGGAAAGGGGACGACACAGGATGAGATGGCTGGATGGCATCACTGACTTGATGGACGTGAGTCTGAGTGAACTCTGGGAGATGGTGATGGACAGGGAGGCCTGGCGTGCTGCGATTCATGGGGTCGCAAAGAGTCGGACACGACTGAGCGACTGAACTGAACTGAACTGGATGGGGTGGGGGAGTGTCTACAGCAATAAATCATGTAGGAGTTCTGACCTTCTCAAGCTTAATAGGGGAGAAAAACTAGAAAAAGATACAGTTGTATATACTCAAAACATCTAGAATATGATGAACTGGTGAGAGAGGCTGGGAGCTAACTGAGCATACTTGATCCTGAGATAGGCCATAAACAAATGAAAAGTTACATAACACCACTAGGTGTTACAAGGTTCGAACACTGGGCAGACAGTTTAACAGAACATGTAATGAACTGCTTCTATGTCAAAATATTAAATGCTCCAGGAGGTTGCAAAACTCCGTTTTAAAGGAGAATTCTGTCCAACAAAGCTATTTTTCATATTCTGTTGCATTGCAAACAAAGTAGCATGTGCTGATAGAGCATTCAGTCTTTGATTCCACTCTCCTAACCACATCAAACATCCACTCACTGGAAGAAAACTCCCTTAGCTAAATTCTGAGATGTTCACAGTGAGGACCCTGGGCCAAAGTGGAGAAGGCTGGGGTGGGTGGGGCTGGAAGTGGCATGGCGCGGACATGGCAGTGCCCCCTTTTCTTTAGAGCTTTAGAATGAAAGCTTGCTTGGCCCTGTTCTTCAGAGAGTTGGGGTATCAGCTCATTTAATTTCTCTTGCCTTGGAATGATTAATTTTAGCAAAATTCAAGTCTAAGAGAACAACTAGAGGTCTCTATAGAGTTCTTTTTTAATGAAATTTGACCCCAAGTGTGCTGCAAATTTATTTGAAGCTCTATGACGTGGTATATGAAGGACTGAATTGTAACTCTAACCAAGGGCAGTGGGTGTGACTGAACTCCTTGAGGTGACGGTGAGTTTCTGCAGCTGGAGGTTCACCTGCACACTCTTGCTTAGGATGAGTTTTGTTACTTGGTGTCCAGCCTCAGAGAAGCAGATCGGACTTGGCCTTACAAAGGACTTACAAAGGGAGCCGTCTTCCTTGTACATGCCCAGAAGATGCGTCATCTGCACTGGAGGAAGAAGCAAAGAAGCAGAGTCAGGAACGTTTTCCCTCACAAAAGAGAGCTAGGAATCAGTCATCAGGCTTGTTTACATTAGTGGACAGATGTTTACAAATCACTTTCGTTCCCAGCACAGGCTTGCAGGCGACTTGACTTAAGAGCAAATCCTACTCCAACACTGGCTTGTTATATAACATGGAGCAGGCCTTTAAACTCAGCCTCAGTCTCCCATCCAGCTACTAACCAGGACTGACCCTGCTTAGCTTCTGAGATCAGATGAGGTCGGGCGCATTCAGGGTGGTATGGCTGTAGATAGCCTCAGTCTTCTTGTCTGGAAAATGGGGACAATAATAACCCTCTTGGGGTTATGGTGAGGCTTGCATGAGGTAATCTGAGTATGCCAAGTGCTCTGAGCTCTGCCTGTTACTCAGTGATGTTATGAGGTGGGAGGAAGAGGGATACAGAGGGAGAGAAGAGGCCGTGATGCTGAAGGGGGCGTGCATAGGGTTTTGTCCTTCTCTTTCACACTTTTCACCTTGGAGCTGCTGGGTCTCTCCTGCCCCACCTCCTCTCACTGCATCTGGGAGTCCCCGTCATCGGCTGTGGACTGCAGAGCTGGGGCACTGAGATGGGCAGCAGTGTCCTCTGCCCAGGAACCTTCTCTTTCTATTTTCAATTGAATAATAACTGACATCTAACACTGGGGAGTTGTATAACTGACATCTAACAAGGTGTCCAGCATAAAGGTTTGACTATTGTATATGTCGTGAAACAACCACAACAGTAAGTTTAGTTAACATCATTTTGTCACCTAGTTATTTTTTTTTTTGATAAGAACTTTTAAGATCTACTCTCTTAGCAACTTTCAAAAAATATAATACAGTGTTGTTGACTATAGACACTATGCTATACATCGCCAGGTCTTATTTATCTTAGAACTGGAAGTTTGTATCTTTGGAGCCCCTTCACCCATTTTGCCTACCCCTCACCCACCCAACCCCTGCCTCTGACAACCACCAATCTATTCTCTGTGTCTATGAATTCTTCTTCTTATTAAATGGAGTTTCATGTGTAAGTGATACCATATACAGTATTTGTCCTCAGATGTACCTGAGGGCATTATGGTCAGTGGACTAAGTCAAAGACAAATACAGTACATGTTTGTGTTATCGCAAATGGCAAGACTTCCTTCTATTTATGGCTAAATAATATTCCACTCTGTGTGTATATACCTGTATAAATGCACACACACAGTCGTGAAACAACCACAACAGTAAGTTTAGTTAACATCATTTTGTCACCTAGTTATTTTTTTTTTTGATAAGAACTTTTAAGATCTACTCTCTTAGCAACTTTCAAAAAATATAATACAGTGTTGTTGACTATAGACACTATGCTATACATCGCCAGGTCTTATTTATCTTAGAACTGGAAGTTTGTATCTTTGGAGCCCCTTCACCCATTTTGCCTACCCCTCACCCACCCAACCCCTGCCTCTGACAACCACCAATCTATTCTCTGTGTCTATGAATTCTTCTTCTTATTAAATGGAGTTTCATGTGTAAGTGATACCATATACAGTATTTGTCCTCAGATGTACCTGAGGGCATTATGGTCAGTGGACTAAGTCAAAGACAAATACAGTACATGTTTGTGTTATCGCAAATGGCAAGACTTCCTTCTATTTATGGCTAAATAATATTCCACTCTGTGTGTATATACCTGTATAAATGCACACACACACCCTACATCTTCTTTACTCCTTCATCTGTTAATGGACACATAGGCTGTTTCAGGAACTTCCTCTTTCTAGCAAGGGTGACCCTGCCTCACCCCTGCTTGGGACCTTCCATGACTTCCCATTGTCTGCCTCCTTAGTGGCCACTCTTATCCTCCAGGATCATCCACATTTATCTTTCTTCTCCCTAATTTCTCTACTCCAGCTCCATGCTGCCCCCCAACTCAAGTACTTGTTGCCACAAGGTAAGTGACTTAGTTTCTGTGATCCTTCTGTAAGGAGTGTCTCTGCCTAGAGAAACCCTGCCTGCCCTTCCAGGCTCCATCACTCTCCCGTGGCAGAGGCCCTCTGGCTGCTGAGTGGACTGTGGTTATGGGAGAACCAAGACAGGAGCGGGTGACAGCTTTGGAGACAGTAGCCTTGCTCACAGAAAGAGTGTACACCGAACTTTCTGTCAGGCCGACTTCAGACTTCCTTTAATTTGGCAGGCCTCATATTTCCCAGCCCTCTTCTCCAGTTTGCTTGTTTGTTCCCCATTTTTTATCCTGGGTTGCTGGGGGCTTCCTGTCGTCCTTTCTCACTTCCAATTCCCCCCAGCCTTTCCCTCATCCCTGGTATGTTTTTCTGATCCAGAGGTTGTGATCAAGCACATCAGAATTCCTAAAACAACCCTGCTTCCACTGCTGAGGTGTCACAGATTATTTATTATTCTGATGTGTGTGGAGTTACAATCATAAAAAGCCAATTTCCTGGGTAATTTATTATATTGGGGGTAGGAGCCAGGTTGTATACCAGTTGAATAAATAGTTCTGGAAGAGGATTGAAACTTTGGGGAGAATTTATGATCAAACCTCAAGGGACTCTAATTCAGAGTCAGGAGAGTATTCTGCTTGCCTAGTCACCGATGTCTTCTGGCCACCTAGGTCGAATAAATGCCTCCTTCTTCTGCCCATGTTGAGAAACCACCCTGAACTATCAGCTTCTCGTCGGTCCTTCCAGTTAGTTCATCTAGTCTTGAGTCTGATTGGGATGTCCACAGATCATTTGAAGGTTCTCTGGTTCCAGCTTTTCCACAAAATGGTTTAAAATTTGTTCTCTGTGATGGAAGTGAGTAGATTTCAGCTCCTGATATTATGGATAGCTGCTTGTTGGAGCCACGGGCCCAGTTTCTTCACTAATATGCTGAGGGGTGTTGCACAGAACAGTTAACTTCTAAGCCTCAGTTTCCTCATCTGCCCGGTGAGGGAGCTGCACCAGAGACTTCCTTTGGTGTCAACCGCTGCTAACATCCCATGAAGACACACCTGGGATTGGACTCTAGGTATTGTGTGAAGGCTTTTAATCCTCTCCTTGGAGGACTATGAGCTCACGGGCACCCTGGGAGAAAGGTAAGGAGGGGTCCTCTATAATTATCCTAACTGTAATGAGAGTCTCCACTTTTCCTTCCTTCTTCCTTTCAGAACTCTCCACCGAATTTTACAGACTTACCGGATGAAGAGTGCCTGAGAGCCTGGTGGTCAGCAATCCCTAAGATGGAGAAGACAGATGGTAGGCAGGCTCCTTTGTATTCCCTGGCCTACAGTGAGTACTTGGGTTGAAAAAGATTATTACCATAAATCCTGGATAGCCTAGGGGAAACGTGGGAGACCTTCCCCATACAGGCAGTGCTGGGAAACCCAAACCATGTATTTCAGGCATGAACAAGAGAAGGTAGTAGGGAATGAAAATGAAGCCTTATGTTTATATTGGACTTGTGTAATTTTTGGAGTGCTTCTCATCCTTTCTGGACACCAAGAAGGGAGCAGGATGACCTCCCTCATTAACTTCATTTTAGAGACAAGGCATGATATGGTAAAAGAGCCAACATTCCCACCTGAGTGATCCTCCAAGGCATTTTCACTTCTCTGAGCCTCACTTCCTTCATGTATCAGTTAGCTTTGATGCATAATAAACCACTCCCCCCCCCCCCAAATTATCGACTTAAAGGTATTTATTATTTCTCAAAAGATTCTGGGGGTTGGCCGAGCCTTTGTTCTGAGCTGGGCCAATGTGACTGATCGCTGTTGGACTTATTTATGTGTCTGTGGTCTTCTGGGCGACTTGACGGTTTAGAATGGCCACAGTCACATGTCTGGTGGTTGACTCCGCGTCACCTGGGGCATTGGTGATGATTTGGCCACGTCTCTTTTGTTGTCCAGCAGGCTGGCTGAGGTATGTTCACCTGTTGACAGAAGGATTTCCAAGCACAGTAAGAATAGACAAACTCCTTGTGCAAGCAGCTTTCAAGTCTCTGCATATATCACATTTGCTGTTGACCCACTGGCCAAAGCAAGTCACAAAGCCAAGCTTAGATCAGTGTGGGAGGGAAGTACACAAGGGTGGGTTATAATTGTGGCTATTTTTATTAATAGTCTGCTACACCTCATTTATAAGCAGATACTAATACCTACTTCACAGGGATGGTAAAGGACTGAATGTGATAATGCATGTAAGGTTGTTGAATAATCACTATCTAGCCCAACAAATGTCTCAAGGAATGTTCCTCCTTTCCCGTCTCTAGGAAATTTGCCAAATGTCATGGACTAGACCCTGATCCCCTGACTTCTAATGAAATGTTTCTTCCAAATCACTGAATGACAGGAAACAGGAGAGTCTAGATGGCCCTTCACTGGTGCAGGGCTTAAATTCTGGACAGCAGCTCCAGCCCCACTCTATCCTCCTTTCCAAATGCAGTTACCATCAATTTCAAGAGTCTGCCTCTCTCCCCAGAGATCTGCCTTTTCAGTGCATCCCTGGAAGTGGTCCCACAGAACACCAGCTAATTCCCTTAATGCCCCGGGGGCCTGTCATTTCTGCTTGCCTCATTTGTCCCGGCTCAGCATCCTCGGCACAGCTGCTTGCCACGTGATCACCCACAACCAGCTAAGAAAGGCACCCCTCCCTTCAGGCCCACACATCTCACAAAATAAAGGCAGAAGAGGGCAAAGAGTTTCCGCTGTCTTGGCCTTTTGAGGAGGCTCATTTAATCCCTCTTCTTTCCGGTTGTAGTTTTGGCTATTTTCTCTCTCCTTTCTGTTTTTCCTATTTCTTTCAGAAACTGAGTAGAGGCTTTTGGATTTTTCCCCATCATTTAAAATGCTTCTAGTGGATTCACTTGCCTGCCCTGCACCTCACTTTGTCCCTCAGGGCAATGACTGTGGCACCTTCCTCCTTTCCTTGTCTACTTCTAATCTCCTTTCTCGTGTCAGCGTGTAACTCTTAGGCTCATGACTGAATCTGCAGGTTCCTTTTCAAGGTCTGGTGATCTGGGTGCTTTCAGATCAAGACTCTGTAGGGAATCCGAGGTGGCTCTGAGCCTCATATTTGTTGCCATTTAGTTGCTCAGTGGTGTCCAACTTTTGTGACCCCATGGACTGTAGCCTGCCATGCTCCTCTGTCCATGGAATTCTCCAGGCAAGAACACTAGAGTCTCATATGCCCTACTTTTTCCTTCTCCCCTGACTCGTTTCCCCAGTCTCTTCAGCGCTGTTTCCTTGGGCTCTCGCTCCCTCTTGAGGCTGTCATCCTAACATGGAGTTAAACACTCCAAGAGAGCGCTCAGTCTCAGTGGAAACCCGCTGGCTGCCCCATTTGGAACCGGCTTATCCTTGTTTTTTTGGTCCCTTTGTTGAGTACCTACGTCATGTTCCCTGCTCCTCAGTGCCTACAATCACAACGACTCTTTGAGTTAGGTATCGTTATTGCTGTGTTACAAATGGAGAGATTAAAGCATAGGGAGTTTAAGTAATTTGCCCAGCATCACAGAGGTAGGAGATGACAGAGGCAGGATTCAGCTCTAGCTAGTTTGGCTGTGTGTTGGTGTGTCTGGTCTGAAGTTCATTTCGAGAAGACAGCCCTCCCAATTAATTTGTGCCCTGGCCCAATGCCTGGAATTCTGAGCTCCTGCATACCTGTCACCAGGTAGAATTAAAAGGAGCAGAACTTAATGTGAACACAGATCTCCTAGTATATAAGATCAAGATCCTTCATTCAAGGTCCAACATTCCTCTTGCACTGGGAGAAAGAGAAGGAGCACAGAGTGGTAGGTGGCAGGCACAGCAATACAATGTGCTTGTGTGTGTGTGTGTGTGTGTGTGTGTGAAAGAGACTGAGAGAGAAATATACCCCTACCTTGGGAAGAACCTATTAGAGCCATCATCGGGGTAACTACTCAGTCTTACAGACTTCTTTGGTTCACCTTAATCTCGCTTGTGGAATACTTCCCCTTTGAATCTGCTCTCATTTGATGCCTTTTTTGTATTTGTGCTCTGGCCCTGCTCCCAGCAGCTGATGGGCAAATCACTGCATTTCTACCGAATTGAGGCAATAAGCAGATAAATAATGCCAGTCTCTCTTTTGTAGTGTTCTTTGCCTTCTGGGTCATAAATCTGCTCCCTATTTAACTTTAGACAAATACCTCCTCTCTGATTTGGCTTGTTGCTGAAGTCCAGGGGGCTGCTAAGTTGACCAGTAGGCTTAAGAGTATAGCAGAGTGCAGCTGGGAAACTAACAGAGAGTAATTGCTATCATGTATTGAGACTACCAGTGTGCCTCTTTGAGGAAAAGCAGGTTGGTTAAAAAAAAAAAAAATTATGTGGGTGAATGGGAACTTAGTTGGAATTTTTTGGATGCTGGAGGAGTGTTTACTTCTTTCCTGCCTGGAGTCCAGGTATTTGCACAGAAGCTCTGGAATCCAACTTGGACCCAACCCTGTAGATCAGCACCAATGCCTTGTTTTGTTCCCTGTTGTGACTTAATTGCCCACAGGCCCTGGGATTTTACTTAGCATTGAGGGTGGTAGGGCCGACTGTGTCAGTGTTCAAGGGTTCAGACTTCATGTGTCTACTTGACTTCTTTAGTTCTTTGGAGATAATTGTACTTCCGTAAACACAGTTCCTGTGCCCCAAGCATATGACACTGGCCAGAAGGATAGATCACACAGGCAAGTGGGAAGAGCTCAGCACCAATATGTCATCACCTTTAAGAAAAAGCAGTGCTGTGTGCCCCAGCTAATGCCATCACATGCACCTCTTCTTGAACCTGCCCCTTCTCTCCATTCCCTTCGCTTGTTTCACCTGGATCATGTCAGCAGTCTCCCAACTGATCCTTGGGTTTCTGGTTTGTCCATCTCCTGACCCTCTATGAGAATGATCATTGTGAAGTCACATTTGATCAAGTCACTCCCTTGTGTAAAACTCTTTGATGGTTCCCACTGCCTAGAGAGTAAAGTCAAAGCTTGGTGGCAAGCATACACGTGGCTCCCTGATCTAGGTCTTGCTGACCTTCCAATTTTGTCTTTTCCTACTCCTCACCCTTCTCTTCCACATTTTAAGTTCCAGCCATATGACTGCGATTACAGAACCCTGAATTACCATGGATTTTCACACAAGGGGCTTCCTTTGTGGCTCAGAAGGTAAAGCATCTTCCTGCAATTCAGGAGACCTGGGTTCGATCCCTGGGTTGGGAAGATCCCCTGGAGAAGGAAATGGCAACCTACTCCAGTATTCTTGCCTGGAGAATCCTGTAGACAGAGAAGCCTGGTAGGCTATAGTCCATGGAGTTGCAAAGAATTAGACACAACTGAGCGACTTTACTTTCTTTCAGTTTTCACACCTCAATGCATTTGCTCATTTTCTGACATATATCTGATCTGTCCTGGCTATCTATTGCTGCATAACTAACCACCCAAAGTTCAGTGGAGTAAAATAATCATGCATTATTAACACAAGCTCAACTAAATGGTTCTTACTTGGAGTCCCTCCTGTCAATGAAGTCACTGAGGACTGAGGCTGGAGTCATCTGGAAGTTCTTTCACTTATACCTGGCACCTGAGCCAGGATGTGTGGAACCGCTCAGGCTGGCTAGGCACCTCTTTCCCTCTCTCCACATGAACTGTCTATGGGGCTACTTGGGCTTCCTCACAGCATGGCAGTCTCAGGGATGCTGGATCCCTTTATGTGGCATCTGGCTTCCCACTGAGTGTGCATTCTAAGAGACCCACGTGACACTTATGTGGCTTCTTATGAGCTGCTGCTGCTGTTGCTGCTAAGTCGCTTCAGTAGTGTCTGACTCTGTGCAACCTCATAGACGGTAGCCCACCAGGCTTCCTCGTCCCTGGGATTCTCCAGGCAAGAGCACTGGAGTGGGTTGCCATTTCCTTCTCCAGTGCATGAAAGTGAAAAGTGAAAGTGAAGTGTCTCAGTCGTGTCTGACTCTATCGACTCCATGGATTGCAGCCTACCAGGCTCCTCCGTCCATGGGATTTTCCAGGCAAAAGTACTGGAGTAGGGTGCCATTGCCTTCTCCATCTTATGAGCTAGCCTTGGGATTTTCTCAGTCATTTCTGCGATTTTCTTTTGGTCAAAGCACTCACAGGCCAGCTGAGATTCAAAAGAGTGAAGAAATAGATGCCACGTATTCTTATGGGGTTCCCTTGCCTGTCTAGAGAAGGTAGGAATTGATCATGGCCATCTTGGAAATAACAGCCACAACGTCCTTCACTCTCTTATTCTCCTGGCAAATTGCTCTTTATTCATTTAATACCCAGTTATATGGCTTCATTCTTGTGAAGTCATCTCTCTCCATCCAAGGCAGAATTAGCGTCTAAATCCAAGAAAGTTATTCTGGAGAAACTAGGAAAATAAGTCAGGAAGGAAGGCTGACCCTTGAGCATATATCTGTTGCCATCCTTGTCACGTTGCATCATACTTGTTGGTGTTTCTCCTACTTGACCATACTTTTTTTGAGAGCAGTGCTATACCTGGTTTATCTCTAATGTCCTTAGGATCTATCTTAGCAACCAACACAGATGCTCAATAAATTAAAGGTTGAGGTAAGTGAACTGAATTACTGCTATTTTATCATTTTTGTCTCCAGGGTCTATCACTCTTAGAGTCAAGCAACCAGTTAGATACAAAATAATTTGAGGATCCCCTCCTGTGTACCCAGCAAATCAGCTTTCATTAGAGGGCTTCAGTTCCCTATGATTTGGACTTCCACAAAGATAGTAACTACAATAATTTGTATTAATTGTTTATCATGTGATAGGCATGGTTCTAAATATGTTATATATTTTAATTAATCAGTCCACACAGTCTCATCTTCCCTATTATTATTGCTGTCTTACAGATGATTAGATGTAGGGAGGCTATGTAATTTCCCCAAGGTTACAAAGCTGAGATATAGACCAGGCTCCAGGGTCCATATTCTTGGCCTCTGTGATCTTCAATAATGTTCTCTCCTGAGCTCAGCATTTCCAGGGGATGTTTAGCAGAATGTCACAGAGAGAATAAGGGGTGTCACATGAGGAACATCAAAAGAACAAAGACTGTTTAACCTGAGGAAGAGGCTACTTGGAGACAAATCCCTATGGATTCAGATAATCAAAGAACTGACTTGTTCTCAGCATCCTCTGTTGGAGTCAAGATCAGTGGTGCTTTGGTATGATAGAGACCTTTTTCATTGTGCTATTTCCTGATACTTTGGGCTGCCCTGAAAAATCAGGAGTCCCATACCTCTTGGAGGATGTTTGTCAATGTCTGTTTTTACATTAATTGTCCCATATTCCTCCACCACTTTTTTTTTTCCAGTTTGTGAAAAACATGATATTTCCTTACCTGGCATAAGCTTTTGAAAGTAAAACTTGTTAAGCACCATGCAGTTTTCTAGTGAAGAGAGTATGCTACTGCTGCTGCTGCTAAGTCGAGTTAGTCGTGTCCGACTCTGTGTGACCCCATAGATGGCAGCCCATTAGGCTCCCCCGTCCCTGGGATTCTCCAGGCAAGAACACGGGAGTGGGTTGCCATTTTCTTCTCCAATGCATGAAAGTGAAAAGTGAAAGTGAAGTCACTCAGTTGTGTCCGACTCTTAGCGACCTCATGGACTACTGGAGTGGGGTGCCATTGCCTTCTCCGGAAGAGAGTATAGGCTGAGTGTAACTATATGTTCCCTTTCCTTCTGAGCTTCACATACCTAGAGGCTCAGCCATCAGAGGAAGCTTAAATAATGTAAGAGGCGTGACTCCTTGATGTCTCTGGCTTTAGCAAGATTTACTAGTACCTATTTGAATAATGCAAGGTTCTCTTTTTAATGTTGAGAAAATTGTATATCTCATCCTGGGAAAACATCCATATTCACAGTTACCAATTAGTACCCTTATTTGGCAAATTCCTGGCTACTTCAGTTCAGCAATTACATGACTCAAACCACAGAAAAACAGTATGAGACTATTTTATTTTTCTGATTTGCAGGCCCATTCCACAGTTATAGCTGCGATGACACAGTGCAGACTGGAAACTATTCCCTTCACCTATTTCTTTGCAGACATTGACTAAGTCCACACTGATTTAATAACAGGGTTTCTCAGCACAGCCGAAAGTCTGTGAACATCTCAGCATAATTCAGAGGTTGGAGCATTTAGGAAAACACTCATACAAGAGCATTAAGTCAAAATCACACATATTAGGTCTCACCGTCCTGCATTTATTAACTTTGTGCTTCTTTTCTTACGTCTTCTGTCTCCCAGCCAAAGACCAGTCCTCTCAGGGGAATGAAGAGAAAGACCCTCCAAGAGCCACCCCTACTCCGTGGAGACCCCATATGGCTTCCATTTGGACCTGGACTTCCTCAAGTATGTGGATGACATCGAGAAGGGAAACACCATCAAAAGGATTCCTATCCACAGAAGGGCCAAGCAGGCCAAGTTCAGCACTTTGCCCCGAAACTTCAGCCTTCCCGACAGCGGGGCTCGCCCCCATGCTGTTCTTTCCCACCCGAACTGGTCCCCCATGGTGTCTAGGAAAGTGTTGGGGACAGAGGCCCGAGCCCAGCCACTGCCCCTCGGGGATCACCCCCAAGCCCCACAAGCCGCCAGCGGCAGCGAGGTGAGCTACCACCGGAAGGCCCTGCTGATGGAGACGGCCAGACAGCTGGAGGCTTCTGCTGCTCCCGGGGAGGCTGAGCTCATCTCTGGGAGTGGACGGCCCCAGCTTCTGAGAGCTTCCAGCATGCCGGCCACGCTGCTGCAAACCAGGGCCTCAGAGGACCCGAGCCTAAACTCAGGACCCCCCACCCTGTCCGTCCTCCCCCCACTTCAGGGCGAAAGCGTTGTCTGTGATGGTGCCTTTGGGCCCGCGGAAGAATTTGCAGGTTTTTCCAACTCCACTCCGCGAGCAGCAACCCAACCGGAAGTCAGAGAGTCAGAAGACCTAGTGCCAGGGATTCCGGAGCTGATCCAGGAGGGGCCTGAGCCTCCAGAAAGTGAAGAGGAAGCTCCAAATCACCTCTCTTTCCCGAGTCCACCTTTCTCGCCCCAGAATGCACTTGTGGTTCTAGAGGATGCAGAAGAGCAACAGGAAAGCAGAGAAGCCCAGGTGGTCACAGCCGCCAGCTCTCCAACACCAAGCCCCCCGCCTCTGCCGTCACCCATCCCTGAGAATGAGCTCCCCCTAGAAGAAATCGAGCTCAACATCAGCGAAATCCCACCACCACCACCTATAGAGGTGGACGTGAGGAGCATCGGGATCCGCGTCACGGAGGAGAGCCTGGGCCTTGCCTCCCTGGATCCTGGCAGCATCTCCAGCCTGAAGCAGCCATCTCGGACCTTGAAGGCGAACTGTCTGGAAGAACTGAGGAACTGGCCCAGGTCAGAGCTGCCCTCCAGCGGCAGGAAGAGGAAATCAAGGCGAGGGGGCAGAGGATTCAAGAGCTAGAGTGCACTGTAGCTCAACTGGTAGAAAAGCTTAGCGGTGGGAACACCAGAGATGCTCAGGGCCAGACTGATGCCATGGTCAGCACTGACCCCCTGCAGGGGCTCTTGACCAGGCAGTCGTGTGACAAGAGCGTTGGGATCAGCCTTCTGGGCAGCATGGGGTCTGAAAGCTGGGGAGCCGGGGGAGAGGGAACTGGCCCCCTGTCGGGGCGGGAACGTCACAAACGAGGGGATGGGAGCCCAGCAGGACATGTGTCACCGCCCCAGCCATCACTGCCACAGGGCTCTGAGACGATCCTCATGCCTTCTGCACACAGCTGCCTCTCTACTGAGCTCAGGATCGAAGAGGAAGGTGCTGAGCAGGCAGGAGGTTCTTCGGTGGGAATTAAGGGTCTGGACAGGGGAGCAGGAGGATCTCCAGGGAGTGCTGAGAGAAAGGCTCCCCCAGCAGGGAGGGAGGAGGCTGGTCCAGAGCTGTCAGGGAAGGAGCGCCCTGGAAAGCCGCCAGGCTCCCCCGCCGATGCCACTATTGGGCAGTACGTGAAGAAGATCCAAGAGCTCCTGCAGGAGCAGTGGAGCTGCCTGGAACACGGGTACCCCGAGCTGGCCCGCGCCATCAAGCAGCCTGCCTCCAAACTCAGCAGCATCCAGAGCCAGCTGCAGAGCTCCCTCAACCTGCTTCTGTCTGCCTACTCCGCCCAGGCTCCACCCCAGAAGGAGCCCCCAGGCCCCTCCTCCTCCCCACCAATGGGTAAATACTGGTGCCTGAGACTGGGAACCATTTCTCCTTTACTTGAGGAATCAAAGGGGGGAAAGGGTTTTAATTGCATGCATATGTTTTTTAAAAAGATTTAAACACATCCGGGAGCCCAATGGAATAAAAACTGATCTCTGTAACAGTGGAGCTTGTTACCCCTCCTCTTGTCCTTTCTCTAAGGTGGGACTGACTGCAGGGCCACCACATACAGCTGTTCAGATAGCACAGGGCACAAAGATGCCAGAGGGTAAATGGGAGCTGAAACTCAGCCCACACTTGCCAAGCCCGCAGCACTGTGTCTGCCCAGAGGGGTGCCTCATTCTCATTAGCATTGTGTGCAGGCAGCCCTGGCACTGGCTGTGAGTGCTGTAAACCTCTGCCTTCCTTAACTGTGTCTGGGCTCTTGCATTCCTGCGGTCCTCCCTAGTTCTTGCACATTAGAGGTTTCTTGTAGCCTTGTTTTGGAAGAACATTCTATTGCGATCTGAAATATTTTACTGAATTTCAGTGTGTGTGTGTGAGAAGAGAAAGAGAGACTTTCCCACTCACATGTGCAAGTCGACCCTTTGGCTGAGCAGCACTTCTTCCTGTAACAGATCACACACTCTTCCCTGTTAAGTGGAACCATATTTTGCTTTGCTTAACGGGCAGCAACGTGCTAGTCTGCTTCCTGCCGCAGAGCACAAATTGGCTTTCTCATTATTTCGAGCTAGTTCTAGTCTCAGCCCTTGTGAATTGCCCCCCTGTACCTTTGGGAACAGCAAAATAAGATGTGTGCTCTTGCTCATGTGTTTTCCATGCCTGCCCCGCATCACAAATATTAACCGACTTGTGAGCCAGGAAGGGCCTCTGAGGTGCAAAAGTGGGTGCTGGATCAGGGGTCGAGAGGCCCAAGCTCTGCTGCTGCTCTGTCGTTCACTCAGCACATCTGAGCCTCAGATTTCCCCAGACCTAGACAGGGACAACAGTGGCACCCTCGCCACGTGGCTCAGTAACTCTCCAATAACTCTTCTCTGTCACCTTCATGTAGAGGGTGTGTAAACAGGAACAATTTGACTAGCATTGACCAGAAGGCCGGCGCCCCTCAAAGACCCTCAGAATATTTGATTTATATTGTCTAGTTCCTGTTCTACTCCTTCACACACCTCCAGCCTATGTCCCCTCAAAGCAGGGTCACAGTTCTATTGCACTTGGGGGTATTCCCAAGATCATGCTAACCTGTGATGTTGTGTCTGCCTAGAGATCTCCCCGTCGACCAGCCTTAAATCCATAATGAAAAAGAAAGACTATGGCTTCCGTGCAGGAGGTAATGGGACCAAAAAGAACCTTCAGTTTGTTGGGGTTAACGGTGGGTAAGCATCGCTCGTGAAGCCCAGACTGCCCTGCACACCACCTCTCCCACTGTTGTCCTGAACACTTTTTTCCTAGGGGGAAGCATCTGGTTTTCATTCTTCTTCAAGGGAATTAATCTCAGCGGCCCTTTAAAACTCCCTCTCGGGTTTGCATATGTTTGGCTGCCTGCCAGACATGGTAGTTCTGTCAGATCCTGTGCTCTTTACGTCTTGGCTTTGGTGTCCCCGGGGCCAGGATTCAGTACCTTCTCGGAGTTGGGGGACACATGAGCCCTTGAAGGAAGACGTTTAATCTGAACCACAACACTGAGTCAACAAACCCTTAATTTGTAGAATTTAAAATTTCATCCTTTTAATTTTTTTCCTTCCCTCAACTAACTTATGGCAAATCAAACTCACGTTTTTTAGGATGAAGGAAAACAACTAATGTCTGTTGACTCAGAACTCGAACCAGACCTTATATAGGGTAGACTGTAAACCGCTGGATTTAGAATACTTTCTCAGTCAGTCATTTAGTGAACATTTATTAAATACCAATGATGTGTTTGGTGGTAGGGATGAAAACAGTTCAAATAAATCATGGTCCTTGCCCTTAACTCACAGTTTGGACCTGGGTAGAGTTGAAACAAAAGTAAAGAGAAAACTTGGACAGGCTGAGCTGAACTCTAGTTGAGAAAGAAGCAGAGGCTGGTAGGAAAGCCCACAGGGATGTGCCTGGGAAGCGCCCAGAAGAGACTGGAACCCTGGCTAATCTGGGTTAGGCCAGAAGGAAGCCACCAGATTCAGACAAGGGTGTCGTCACTACAGTTCGATGTTCTGTGAGGGAAACTTCAGGAAAGCATAGGTGGGCTGCTGTTCCCACCCCTGCAGCTGTCAGATATTGTGGCCCAGGAGAAACTCCTTTTTTCTTTTACCAGCTTGTGTCTAGAAAGGAGAATCAGCCTAATCTCAAAGCCTAAAGCAGGTCCTGCCTCTCCCCCTCTTAAATACTTGCAAAAGTGCCAACTTTGTACCAAAACCTGGAAGTCTGTCTTGTGACTATAGTATTCCTCGTCCCCCTCCACACGCTCTGGCCTTTCTTCACTCAAACATGCTGGGTCAGGCTGGGCTTGGGGACTTTGCATTTGCCTTTCCCTCCACTTAAAGAGGAGGAAGTGGCAACCCACTCCAGTATTCTTGCCTGAAAACCCCCGTGGACGGAGATACCTGGTGTCGCAAAGAGATGGACATGACTAAGCAACTGAGCACACACACCATTTAAAGTGCTCCTTTCTTTTTTTTAAACATATATTTATTTTTTATGCATTCTTTTAAAAATATTCTTTTCTATTATGGTTTATCCCAGGATATTTTTTTTAAGTGCTCCTCTTGCAGATAACTGTCAGTACATGTCACTCTGATGTGATGGTTCTCAACCTTGATTGAACCTAGGAAACCCTAGGGCAGCCTTGAAAAATATCAAAGCCTGAGCCCCTCCCAGATGGAAGACTCTGGTTTAATTAGTCTCAGGTGCAGTATGGCTTTTAGAAATTTTAAGTACCCTCAGATAGTTCTAACATGTAGCCAATGTTAAAAAATTCTGCTCTAAATAAAGTGGCCCCTCCTCCCATCACAGTATCCCCTGGCCCATTACTAGTTTATTCATTGCTCTTATGATTATCTGAATACATTGTTCATGTGTTTATTTTCTCCCACCCCCTACTTAGAGTTTCAGCTCAGTTAGGACAGGGATTTTGGAGTTTTCATGGAAACAATTCTAAGATAAAGAACTGTTTGGTACATTTAATATGTCCTCCCACTTTCTTAATCACAAAAACAAAAGGTTGTTCCAGGCACAGTAGAGGAAGAAATACCTGGGGTTTAATGAGACAGAGTGCAAGCGTACCAGCGAGCAGGTTGGGTTTGCAAATTCAGTCAGCATAGGGGCCTTGCATAGGGACTGCTATTCAGAGAAAGAGCATGAGGAGGTTCAGTAGAAATCCTGGCACTGGTCTTGTCTCGTCTCTTGGAAGTGTCCAGTGGGCCAAGAATCTGAAGTCTTCATCTTATCTGGAGCATCCTCGATCAGAGGTCTCTTGTTGACCATCAGCAGAGAGATCAATAAGTCTTCCAGAACTTTCCTCCATGGTGTCTGGTCTACCACCTCAACAGAGTTGCATATTACTGAACATAAGGATCGTTGCTGGGGAGGGAAGGCCGTGAGTCAAGTGACCTACACCCACACTTTTGCTCTTCTAAGCTGTGAATGAAACAGCAACTGAGAAAGGCAGGTGCTAGGCTCAGGATTCCCAGTTGTGTCCCAGGAGTAGACACAGACGGTTCCTCCCTTGCCAGGGGTAAGCTCGGCTAGAACAGGGGTCTAAAGGGAGGCTTCACTATCACCCGGAGATGTGAGGGTTTGTCAGGCAATTCAGAGAATTCAGTGTAGGGATCAGGGATGTTTGCCTAGATCTGTTTCCCTCTCTGTACAGGACATTAGGATTCCAGAATCAAATGCTTTCATGAGAACCTTGGATTGCCTTTCTGAATCATCTGAATGCAACTGAATGCATGGCCAATTAGGCCATAGGCTATTTGTATGTTTTTTGCAAAGAGCTTAATTACTTTTTCTCCCCAAATAGCCTCTAGTGTTAGAGCTCTTAAAAGCATGCTCTTCTGACAGTAAATTTCCTGGGAGTCCCCTTGCCCAGGCCTGCAGGTGTAGACAATGAAGGACAAGGTTAGTGAGCAGGCCAGTGTTATCGAAAATCCACTGAGTTCTCCCCTGTGTTGACATGAGCACTGGCAGGAAGCCCAGAATGAGCGACCCTGTCTCCTTCCGCAGCTATGAGACCACCTCGAGTGAGGAGACCAGTGGTGAGGACAGCTCCCCAGAAGACTTTCTGACAGCGAGGCTGAGAAGAAATGTGATGGCCCAGAACCCAGGCGGGGCAAGGATGCCCACCTCAGCTGTAGGGTGGCCCAGGGCACCCCTGAGGGCACTCGCGACACAGACCAGGAAACGGGGCCTGGCGAAGAGCTCCCCCATCCCAAGACTGAGAGGTAAGTTAGATGGGGACTGAGGGGACACAGGATCCTTTGAGAAAGAGCAAGTGTATGTATTCACCTTTCTATCCAGTCATTTGTTTATTTGTTAACTCCTGTATCCATCTATTCAACAGTATTTATTTGAGTTTCTGGTCTATGCCAGGCACTGTGCATTGGTTGGGCTGAAACAGATCTAGCTCCTGCCTTCATGGATTGTCATAGACGGAGCTCTGCATAGGAAGCTAACACGGTCCGAGCACTGAAAATGTAAAGGGCTTGACATGCATTTTCTTGACGTAATCCTTTTAACAGTCTGTAAGGTAGTAATTATTAGAAGACCCACTTGATAGATGTAGAAAGAGAGGCTTAGAGAAGTTAGGTGGCACAGCTGGCAGAGTGAATATTTCACCTGTGGTTCTGTCTTTGGGCGGCTCTGGGCCTTTATCGTCGCATGTGGGTTTGCTCCTGCTATGGCTTCTTCTGTTGAGGAGCACAGGCTCTAGAGTGCACAGGCTCAGTAGCCACGTAGCATGGGATAAGTTCATCCGTGGCTTATGGGATCTTAGTTCCCTAACCAGGGATCAAACCCGAGTCCTTTGCATTGGAAGGCAGATTCTCAACCACTGCATCACCAGGGAAGTCCCTTGATTTAGGTCTTTTGTAATCCTCCCACATGTTTTTTCTGCCTCTCTCATTGGCCATGCTGACAGAACCCGGTCTTTTAAAGTGATGGGAGGTCATTTGCCATGATGACGAGAGTACTGTCTTTGGAGCTGGACATACTTGCTTCAAATCCTACGGCTGCCACAGTATTAGTTTAGACAAGGTACTTAAACTGTGGTCGCCTCAGTTTCCTCATCTGTAAAATGTGGATAGTAGCAACCTGATAGATTTGGTCTGAGGACTGAAAGAGAAAAAGTATGTAAAATGCCTAGTGCTGGGCCTGCCACATAGTAGACTCTGTGCAAATGGGAGAAATGAGAGTAGTAAGTACCATTAATTATCATTATCACCATCTGCAGCCTGGTTGCTGAAGAAGAGACAGGAGTGAATGGCAGCTGACTGTGCAGCAGGGCCACGCGGCTGCTCCATCATAGCAGCGCTGTAAGGACTTGATGAAAGCGGAGCTTCATGGTGACCAATGCCGTTGACGCCCAGCCTAGGCCTCTCAGTGCTAAGGCTGCCCTTTTACCAGTGCAGCGATAATGCGTATCATTGAGAGTGCCCTGGTGCTATCAATTTTCATTTGATTGACTCTATTAGTGCTTACTATATCCTTCATGGAAGAATAACCTGAAGAAATTTGCTGCTGTGGAGTGGGTCCTTTGGATTTTTTAAGTCACTCAGGCAGAAAATGTTTGCTCCAAAGTTAGGAAGATAACCCTCCCTTTCTCAGCATGTCAGAATGACGGTGGGGCCCAGGGACCCCTAAAATGCTTTGGTGATCTGACCTCATCCCCTGAAAACAGCAGGATCCAAAGGGAAATATGCTTGGCTCATTCTTCAGAAGCGTTCAGAAGTCAGCCCTGTTTGACAGGAGGCTGTATTCACTCAGTGTTTCTGAGGAATGCCCCTGACCCTGAGAAATTGCCTAGTTTGGATGTCTGAGTTGCTGAGAAGTGAAAAATGAGAGTGAAAGTCAAGGTAGGGGACTTTTTTTTTTTTAATCAAGATGGAGACTGATACATATATATATATGAATTAATTTTTTTCTTTAGATATAAACCCTCAGAAGGATTCCTTAATGCATGCCGGGCATTGAGCCAACATCTGCCAGAAACTGGGACGACCACTGACCAGCTCTCGGTACTTTGATTTGTCATCGTCATGTAAAGATTTCCGTACTGTTTAAGCTGTTAGTTCCACCCGGACGACTTGGGTCTTGCAACTGAGGCAGCTTTGTGGGTGTGCTTGGGATCCCCCTTTGCTGTGTGCTGCCTCATCTTCCCAAACTCTGCTGCCCAAGGTGATGGGTTGTGTTGAGAAAGTGGAACCCATGCATGTGCACAGGAACCAGGGCTGGGCTCGGAGGCATTTACCAAATGCCGTTAGGCATCCCGCCCTGAGTATGCCATGGAATCATTTGTGGCTTAGGCTCAAAATTACTTCACAGTTTGACAGAACTGTGGTAGAGAGGAAAAGAGCAGGTGGAATGGAAACCACAGTTCTGTTCCCCGGACTGCCATCTGTGAGATACTGAGTGAGTCAGTTAAATGCTCAGGGCTCTGGTTTCCTCAGTAATAAAATGAAGGTGGTGAACTGCATGTCTCCACTTCCACAGGCCCTGGCATTTTGTTCTGTAGTCTTGACTGTTTTTCTTGAAGTGCACCTGTGGGTCAAGAGACCGAAAGCAAGCAAATACATCTATTTGCTCCCTAACACCATCATGGCCCACAGAGATTTAAACACTGAAGGATTAATTTCTGTTGAATCAAGAGGTACCGATACAGACGCATTTTCCCATGTCGTGAGAGCCACAGATAAGACCCAATATGTAATACTATATAAGCATTTTTAAAGCCTATTTTGTTCTCCTTTGCAGAAAAGCCTTAGGAGTAAAAACGATCGATTAGTCCATTTTCATTAGTATTTTATCTTCGCTGATTTGGCAAATAACTTGTTCCCAGATTGTTAAAGAACCAATATGTGATGTGGATATTGATTAAAACTCCTTCTACTTATTCTTCAATAAATTACAGAGCTAAGTTATTTCCTAGATCTTCAATTAAAATCTTCCACTATGTTCCTTAATATTAGGATCTTTCTCCAGATTCTCCTGAAGATTCCATAGGTTAAAGGAAATATTCTGATACATAAAAAATGTTTCAGTCACAAAAGAGTCCACTGTTTCTGCACAGAAATGCAATTAGAGGACATGCCAACCCAACATCACACACATGTTAGGATCAAAGCACTGAACACCCCTCCCCACCTTAGAGACAAAGCAGGATGTGTGGGGACCTCATTTGGCAGAGCCTGAGAGGATGGAAACCAAGCTCTTTTTTCACCCTCATTTTATAGATAGTATGAGAAGGATTCAAAATGTATTAGGACTTCCAAGGTCATGCAGCTGAGCCAGGACTTAAGCCTGGCCCTACAAGTTTAGTGACTCCCAATCTAGTGCCCTTTCTGGAATGAATATGAACTCATCTCTTTCAATCACGGGCCCATTGTTTCTCCTTCCCTTTAGGAAAATAATCTACTCATATTCCATTTAAAACACTTAGGTCATGTCACGCGCAGAGTTGGTGTCGTTTGGTCTGGGACTCTCCTTACTTGGAATGCTGTAGATAGTGAGATCCTGCCATGGGCTGTTTAACCATTTTCTCTGAAGGTCCTAGCAAAGCTTCAAAGCCAAAAATATTTCAAGCACATCTGTTTGGATTTTACTTCAATGCATATGTTGGGCATGTTGTTTGTCTTAGCTTTTAGTGTGCATTTTTCCCATTAATTTTGTGACTCTCTAGCTATGCCTGTTAAAAACATGCAGGTACCCCAGTGGAGTCTGGGCTAGTCAATACAAGCTGGTGTAAATGTGTGAAAGAGGGGTTCGTGGTTATCCTATGCTTATGGGGAATGTGATCTAAATGTACAGTAGACTCAAATTGTCCCCAAGTAAAGTGTGTTACTGGCTGTTTGCTGCTCTCCCAGTCCTCCTGTCTAACTCACATGATCGGGGAGCCAATCCCACAGGTTCAAAGACTGCAGGAACCCCGGTACCCTGCTAGCTCTGAGCCCTCCAGGAGTAAATCACAGTGAGAGTTAGAGGGAATTGAAGGGATATACGTGGAAGGAACCTAAGCTGACCTTTCCCAATGGAAACTGACAGCCCAGCTGGAGCACCTGGGTAGGTAACCTTCTGGAATTGCAATGTGTTGGTATTTCAGAAGCAGAGCTTGAACACCATCAGTCAAGAGTGGTTCCGCATCTCCAGCCGGAAGTCATCCAGCCCTGCTGTAGTGGCCGCCTACCTCCACGGGGTCCAGCCTCACTCCCCACACTTGCTAAAGCTGCTTGTCAATCTGGCTGATGGCAATGGGAACACAGCTCTTCACTACAGCGTGTCCCACTCTAACTTCTCCATCGTGAAGCTGCTGCTGGAGACAGGTCAGAAACACTTGCACCTGTGCTGACTGGGTCCCTCTGTGAAGGGCAGTTCTTGTTACCACTTCTTTGCAGCAAGGAGCTTTTTCACTGTTCTGAATTCCTCCTGTACTCTAGGAGCTGGGCCAGACCATTTTGCCTTTATTATATCATGTATTCTTCACAACATTCGTGATGTAGGTATCGTTATTCTCGTGTTACAGTTGAGGAAATTGAGGCTCAGGAAGTTAATAAAACTTGCTCAGATCACAGTGCTGGTAAGTGGTAGAGTCAGACTATATATTCAGTTTGTCCAACTCCAGTGCTATACCATACTTCCTCTAGGAAAGGTCACATTTTACCATCTTCATAAGTACTTTTTAACAAAAGCCATGCAAATTTGCACACAGTCATTCAGTTGTGTCTACCTCTTTGCCCTGGACTGCAGCACGCCAGACTTCCCTGTCCTTCACCATCTTCTGGAGTTTGCTCAAAATCATGTCCATTGAGTCAGTGATACTATCTAACCATCTCATCCTCTACCACTCCCTTCTCCTTTTGTCTTCAGTCTTTCCCAGCCTCAAGGCCTTTTCCAGTGAATCGGCACTTTACATCAGGTGGTCAACATATTGGAGCTTCAGGTTTAGCATCAGTCCTTCCAATGAATATTCATGATTGATTTCCTTTAGGAGTGATTGGTTTGATCTCCTTGCAGTCCAAGGGACTCTCGAGAGTTTAAAGCCATAGCTCCATTTAATCAATTTGACTCAATTTGATTCATTTACCCTTCCTCAGATATGTGTAGACTATGTATGATGTCCATACTGCCTGCCACCAGAGATGTGACCGACATGGAGCTCTTGCCTTCCCAGGTGTTTACAGCTTGACAGTCTGGATGGAGCAGGATAATGGCTCCCAAGAGAGAGATGTAGAGTGTGATTTCAGGACTGAAAAGAAGGGAGATAACATTCTGCTGAGAGAGCAGGAAGGGCTTCCCTTGGTGGCTCAGATGGTAGAGAATCCACCTGCAATGCAGGAGCCCTAAGTTCGATCCCTTGATCAAGAAGATCCTTTGGAGAAGGGAATGGCAACCCACTCCAGTATTCTTTCCTGGGAAATCCCACGGACAGAGGAGCCCGGTGGGCCATGGTCCACAGGTCACAAAGAGTCAGACACAACTTAATGACTAACACAGACCGAGAGCAGGGAAGGCACACTGCAGTGGTCATTTCCTGCAGACAGAGAGATGTCCCAGGCCAATGAATAGGATCATGTCAAGAAGGAAAAAGTTTGTTCACTGGGTCAAATACTGTACTGTAGTATCTCTGGCAGATGGCACCAAGATTTGGCAGGTTTGGAAAGAGGTCACTGGTGACTTTGGAAACAGTTGTTTCAAGGGGTTGTTAGAAGGCAACTGGACTGCAGAGATCTGAATATACTTGTTGTCTGAGAAGAATTCAAGAGAGACAGGCAGAGAAAGAGAGATGAAGAGAGGAAGAGAGAGATCTATAGATACAGAGGAGAGAAGCTGCTTGATGGAGCATGGTCTTTCAGGAGCTGGGAAAACCTGGAATCCACAGCAGAGACAGATGAGATCAGCCTAGGCAAGCTGCTGGGATATTTATTTTTTCTGAGATGGAAGCAAAGGGAAAGGAGGTGGGCAAAGGTCCAGAGAGATGCTGAGGAGGAGAAAAGGGAAGTGAGCATTAGGTTCTTCATTGTTCAGGATCTGGAGAAAGGGAAGACTCTTTCCTCTGGTAGAGAATCATTGCAAATGGCCTTGACCCTCTTAGGAGCTGGAAAAGGCAGTTACGAGTCGAATAAAGACCTTTGTGTCTGCTGATACGATACCACAGGGCTTGTAGTGGAGTTTCAACAGTGTGACAACATCAAGCCGTCTAGGAGTGGTGGTATGAGTGCAGGGTGATGGGACTGACCGAAGGTGTGTGGATCCCAGTCGAATGTCATCTGTGACTTTAGGAAAGCTGTATGAAGGATATTTAGGATGGTACCTACAAGAGATATAAAACCCCAGATGGTCTCCATGGATTAGGCCCTCCCTCTACTAAGCATCTGGCACCTGAGATCTCATTTAGTCTTCATAACTATCCTGTTAGTAGAATGATTATCCCTTTTTTATAGACAATGAAAGTGATGCTCAGAAAAGTCAACAGATTTGCTCCAGATCACACAGTGACTAAGCGCACTGCTGGGGTTGAAATCTATACTGTGGAATCCAGGAGTCAGAGCACATGCTGGGCATGTAATCCTAATTTAGAGGCCACAGGGGAAGTTTAAACAGGCATCAGGAAGTCCAAATTCCAGACCCAGCAACTTTCCTGCAATGTGGATCTTATTCCCCTCACCCCTCCACCATTCCCCTCACCCCTCCACCGGCTTACATCCCTCCCATGGCCTCCCCTTGCTCTTGGATCAGAAGGCGGCTTCCTCAGCCTGGCCTTCAGGTATCCCAGATGGTCCAGGCCTGTCTGCCTTTCCTTTCTCTGCAGCCACCATGTACCCTCCTTCCTTCCGTTCCAGCCACAGGGCCTCAGAGTCACCACACTCATTCCCACCTTGGGACTTCTGCATTTTCTTTCCATCTGGATCCTTTCACCTGAAACTATTTCCTGATTGGTCCCTTCTCATTGTTCAAGTCACAGCTCTGACGTCACCTCAGAAAGTGATCCATCTAAAGTGGCCGCCCCTTCTCTCTCTAGTGGAGCATCCTGTTTTTTCCTTTAGGTGATCTTGCTTGTCACTTCTATCTGAGTTCTTATAGAACTGAGCTAACCCAGGAGAGGCTCTGCCTGTCTCATTCCTTTCAGTATCACCAGCACTTGGTCCATTTCCTGGCTCATGGTAGGTGTTGAGTGAAAATATTTGTTAGATGAAAGAGTGGATGGATGACCCCTGGGAGTTAAATTCCAGTAAGTTTCCAGTTCTTCAAAATTCTCGTAAGTAGCCTTGAGGCTCTTCACCTGTATGGAAAGGTATGGAAAGAACCTAAAGTTCTTTCTGCAACCCACATCATCAGAAGTTACATTTCTAGCATTCTTCATGGATTCATGGGTACCATCAAAATGGTAGCTCAGGTGAGAAAGGCACCCACCTATGCCTCTAGGTTACATTTATAGTATTCAGTCTTAGGGCTTTTTATTATGGAACATGTATAACAGCAACACTACTGCTTAAAAGCCTTCCTGGATGGTGTTAGGGGTAAATAATTCTCCTGCCAAGCAGGAGACTCAAGAGACACACGTTCAATCCCTGGGTCGGGAAGATCACTTGGAGAGGGGAATGAATACCCACTCCAATATTCTTGTCTAGTAAATCCCATGGACAAAGAAGCCTGGTGGGTTACAGTCCATGTGGTCGCAAAGAACAGATCACCTTTGAATTGGTTGTTATAAATTTCTGCTGATGTTTTCTGAGATCCAGTCAATACTCATCAACCATAAAGTGGTTTGGAAGCTTTTCCCTTTAACATGCTGAAATAGCTAAACAGCCACAAGCATAAAGAATGGGGTGGGTTGGTTGAGGAGATGGTCTGAAAGTCCCATTCCTTTCCCTCACTGTAGAAGGGGTGTTGAGGAGGGCAGATCTGTCCCATTCCCAGCTGGGCTCCCTTCCCAGCCATTTGTGCAGAATCTGGAAAGCACATTACAAACTGTAAAGGGCTGCACTGAAGTGACTCACCATTATTGAGAACAGTCATGAGTGCACCTCCACCAGCCTAGTTCTGTGCTCTATTTTACCGCGACATCTCTGCAGAGGAGAAGCTGGCTGACTCGCGGAGAATGTTCAGTCAAGAATCTGCCCCTCATCTCTGGGGAGCGCTGGTTTGCTCACTGGAGAAGCTCAGAAGCATTGCTTTGAAAGTGGGGGTCCTCAGTCCTTTTTCAGAGCTCCTGGGGAGGAATTAGTCATTCTACTGAATTATAGGTCATGTTTCTGAAGAGAGCATAGAGAGTCATAACCTGAGGCTCATTTACACATCTTAAAAGCAAACATAAAATAGTCACGGAGTAAAAATTTTAAAGTCATTAACCAGGCAATGCAGATAGATAGTCACATCTTTATCAGAACAGGGTAATAAGGCATTGAGTGGAGCTGATACTTGCCTTTCATACTCAGCTGGTCCTGACAGTGGTCAGAGAAGCTTCAGTGAGGAAACTGCGACTCATGAGCACAACTGTATCCATTGGCATCCTGGTCCATTATGACACATTTCTGAAGAATTGTTTGGGGTGGAGGGACTTTAGCCAAATATTATTTTTTCCCCTTGCACAGAATTCATGAGTAAATCTCACTGACATTTTGTCATAAACCAGATTTGTTTTAATGAATATCTGAGTCTTCAAGAGCAAGTAGCAAGGATGTGACGATAAGAATACCATTCTGGACAATAATAGCAGTAACAGTTAATGCTCATTGAGTGTTTCTATGTGCCAGCTGCCATTCTAAGTGCTCTTAATATATTAACTCATAAATTCCACAGTAACCTTATAGGTTCTTTTATTATCTCCCTTTTACAGAAGAAATACCAAGAAAGTCTTAGACTTGCTCTACGAGGTAGTTTTATTACTGGCCTAAAGAGACACATAGTTTTTCTCCTGAGCAATAGTACAGGGAAGATTTAGTTTTTCACGCTGTGTGTGTGTGTGTTAGTCACTTAGTCATGTCCGACTCTTTGTGACCCCGTGGACTGTAGCCCACCAGGCTCTTCAGTCCATGGGATTCTCCAGGCCAGAATACTGGAGTGGATTGCCATTTCCTTCTCCAAGTTGTACACCCCTTAAAGGGCTTCCCTGCTGGCTCAATGGTAAAGAGTCTGCAGGAGACATGGGTTTGACACCTGGATCAGGAAGATCCCCTGGAAAAGGAAATGGCAACCCACTCCAGTATTCTTTGGCGGAAAGTGCCATGGACAGGAGCCTGGTGGTATACGGCCCATGGGGTCACAAAAGTTGGACACAACTAAGCAACTAGGCAACAACAACTGCTTAAAAGGTGGGAGCCTTCAGGCAACAGGCTGATGATCTCCTCCATCTCCTTTGGTGGGGACGGATGTGAATGCATATCCCCAGGGTTATGAAGCAGAAATTGCCCTTGAGTTCTCATGTACTACTTCATCTTAAAAATATGCCAGTTTTCCATTCTCTTGTGAAATGTGTATTCTTAATTGCTTTAACATAAGCATGTGAAGTGTTTTTCTATTGTGCTTCTCAAATGAGTTGGTTATTCCCAGAAGATTTCTGTGTTTACCCTGGGGCATTTTTTCATGTCCTCTGGTCCATTTCACAAGATATCGCTAGACCTTTGAAAGGACCTACAACCACAGCCAGTAGTTTATGAGTTATACATAGACACAGAGCAAGACCTGAAATGCACAGCTGAGGGCGACATGAGGCTGTATGAGTGATGGGCTCTAGCGTCAGAGAGACCTGACACCCAGTGAGTGAGTTCTGCTCTCATGCCCCTTCACTGGGGCAGTGATAGAGTTTCACTCACCTTCTTCACTCCACTGAAGGACATCTTCAGTGCCTCATCTGTAAAATATGAATAAAGGAAATAAAGTCAAGGTCATAGGCCTTGGTCATCTGTGACTCTCCTCTGCACCTTTTTTGCTAGGTATCCTCAGAAAACTTGTAAAGAAAAGGAGCCACTGTTAAAGGCTGCTGAAAATGTAGAATACAGATTCCACCACTGGGAAAGAACTGCCCTATTCTGTGGCCCTTTAACCGGCAGGAAGCCTCCTATTGAGCAGGCTAAAGCCTGGCTTCCGGCATTTGCAGAGCTCTTCCAGCTTTGGTGCTTCTCTTGCAGGTGTCTGCAACGTGGACCATCAGAACAAAGCTGGCTACACGGCTGTGATGATCACTCCCCTGGCCTCTGCCGAGACCGATGAAGACATGGCTGTTGTCTGGAAGCTCTTAAGAGAAGGGAATGTGAACATCCAAGCCACTCAGGTAGGAGGAGTGAACATGATCTCCTCTTTAATGCCTGCGGCTCCTCCTAGTTTTATTCTGCCAGTGGGGTGAGGAACTCCACGCAGATCCAGTTTTTAGCCTGAGAAGTCTGGGCCCTCCAACTGGCATCTATCCAAAATTGGACTTCTGGTTTCTCGGAGCCTCCTGAGGCCCAGACAGGCTGGGACAGAGGTTGTGAACTTGTAATCTATGTTCTGGGCTGAAACTCGGCTAATTCCTTCTGGGCCAGACTCCTTGAACTGACAGTTCCCCGCAGATAGCATCTAGACAAGGCATTTGCTACTTATGATCTAGAAAGCCCCTAGAGGTGATACACAGAGGGATTATGAATCACAGAGCAGTTCAGAGGGTTGGGTTGTCTCTGTTCAGCTGCAGGGCCCTTCTACTTGAGAATATGGAACAAAGGTGTAACCCTTAGCCAGTAGGGCTTTGAGTCAGATGGAGCTCCGCATGGAACAGTGGGAACTCTTCAAAAGGCCAGTTGCCCATCTTTGACCAAGAGGAGAATAAGTGGAGTGCATTCCACTCTCCTTTTCCCCCTACAGTGAGCATAGGTGTAGCCCTACTCTCAAGAACTATGAAGGGTCTGAGACTGTACTCTCCCTTAAAGCTAACAAGTTCGCTGCCACGGTGTCATGGATGCTGGCAGAAGACACAGGACTCCTATGCCAAAGGGTGGTACTCCCAGTGGTAGCAGTAGTCAGAGCATCGCTATTTACACCTGTTCCCGGAGTCCCAGTAGCTACAGGGCGCTGTGAGAAGGAGCAGATCCCTGCACACAGAAGGGGCTGTGTTACTAGAGAGAAACCCTGAGCTCAGGAACCTGAATCTTGCATACTGGGTAGTAAGCTTGACTACCCTCTGTTCTGAAGGAGACACTACCTCTGTCTTCCAGTGCTGTTCATTGTACGTTCTTCCTTAAAAAGACAGTGAAACAGAAGGCCAGATAGTGCCTCACTCACAGGATTGCAGCAAACCAAGATACCAGAAGAGCTCCCTGGTGGCTCAGAGGTTAAAGCGTCTGCCTCCAATGCGGGAGACCCGGGTTTGATACCTGGGTCGGGAAGATCCTCTGGAGAAGTAAATGGCAATCCACTCCAGTATTCTTTCCTGGAGAATCCCATGGATGGAGAAGCCTAGTAGGTTACAGTCCACGGGGTTGCAAAGAGTCGAACACGACTGAGCTACTTCACCTAAGATACCATAGAAAACTGTCTCTCAACAATCCGTTTAACTCCGCTATCCACCCCAGCCCAAAGGGATTGCAGCTAAACCTGATGGCAAGGTCATTTTGCCCACTTCACATAATAACAATCCGATTGGTGGCGAGAATCAGACATTTATAGCTTACTTTCTGGTTTTTAAAGTGTTTTCACTCACCTATAGCTTACACCGTAGGACTCAATACAGCTGTTTTCACTTCAAATGATGTTTTCCATAAACATAGTAAATCTCTTTTTTTCTCGGTTGGCCCTCTTGAAGGCAGAATGCTCACTAATGCCCTTCTTGTAGAGGAGAAACCGATGCTCTAGGAGAGTAAGGGACCCATCCCACACTGCCAAGGGAAGAAAGGGATTACAGTGTAGCTGTGCTCTTCAGCGCCCCCTGGGGGTCTTAGGTATTAAGGGAGCCGCGGGCATCAGGGTAGATGGGAGTGAGCTGGGAGGCCTGGAGTCTCCTGGGCTAAGCTACCTGTTTCTCTCTGTTATCTCCAGGGCCGGCACTGCACCGCGCTGATAACAGTAAATGTTTGTTGAATTAAATTGTATAGAACCAGGCCAGGAGGGGGTGAGGAAGGAAAGGGTCCCAAGTCAGGCAGGGGACAGACAGGAAGACTTCTGTCTATGACATCTGGCTTTCAGACCACTCGGAGAGAGGGGCCTGGAGGGAAGACTGTGGTCTGGTTAGTACTGTCAACAAGCATTACCTCAGGACTAGGTATCAGCAAACCAAAGAGCAAAGAGTCTTCTCTGGAAAGACCTGAGTTCCAGAGAAAACGGGAACCAGGACACCTAACGACACATTCCCAGGGTGGTCAGACATTAACACTCACAAAGACAACAATAGCTAAAATGTAACAACATTCGGGCTTCTCTAGGGGCTCAGATGGTAAAGAATAGTCTGCAGTGCAGGAGACCCGGGTTTGATCCTGGGTTGGGACGATCCCCTGGAGAAGGAAATGGCTACCCACTTCAGTATTTTTGCTTGGGAAATCCCATGGACAGAGGAGCCTGGTGGGCTACAGTCCATGAGATCACAAAGAGTGGGACACAACTGAATGACATTTGGGCCTCATGCAGGTCCCACAACAGCTCCAGGGGGTAGGTAATATCCTCAAGCAGTCCTGTTTTACCAGATCAGCAAAAATCACCAAGAGGTTAACTTATCCAGACTCACATAAGCAGTATATGACAGGGCCAGCCTTTTTCTAATTGTAACCCCTTTTTCTCTAAGCCCCAGCCTTCTGGGCAGGGAAACATAATCTATCAGTGACTGCATTTTGGAGCCTTAATCAGTGAACATGTCAGCCAACATGTTTTACGTGTAAGACACTGCGCTCAGAGCCACAGGGGACCTGAAGGGAGAGAAAACAGAGCCCTTACCTCATTCTTACGACCTTGGAAAGCCTGACATTCAGTCAGAGAGACCCACCTGGAACCCAGGAGAGAATCATGAGTGCAAAATATATAATCAAGTTGTATAAGAGTACTGTGTATATACAGGAAAATTCAGGGAAAATGATGATCAATTTGTTATCAGAAAAAATAGCTACCACACATTTTTACACTTATACCCTTTATTTCATTTCGGAAATACTCTGACCAGGACTGAGCAAGATTCTGGGACACCAAGTGACGTGACCAGGGGTACACTCTAGGAAACAGCAGAACCAGAGCTTTGCCTCACTTTCTGACTCTGATCCATTGCCATGTGCACTGATTATTACAAGCAAGTAAAAGATTGTTGTCAATGGTTGTGGGTTAGTGATGACCATAGTACCATGCAGAGAGCTTGGTGAGAGAAGAACGTTCTGGGTATCATTCAGCTGAAAATATCAGAGGCATTCAGAGCAATCCCAGGCTTCCTAGAGGAAGTTAGGCTGGGGCAGGCAGTCAGAAGCCACGCTCCTGACTTTTAAGCCTTTTGTTTATTCCATCATTCACCATTTATCAGCATGTACTTGGGACTAGGTGCTGGAGAGAGAGATGAAAAAGACTTAGTCCTTGCCATCAAAGATGTCACAGCCCATGAGAAAGAGGTTTACATGTTGCAGTACCAAATGGTAAGTGTTGTGTTATGAAACCTGTGCTTGGGGTGTAAGTTGAGGGCTTTAGAGAGGATGTACATTTGACTAGTGTCTTGGAAGGAGTAGAAGTTTGCCAGGCTAAGGAAGATACGTCCCATACCATGGAGATTCAGATCAACTGTCGTTTTTCAGAGAAGTCTTTCCTGCTTACACGTAGGCTATAGAGGGGGGTCCTTCCTTCAGCCACATCCTGACTACACCCCTGCTCTCTGTGTGCAGGGGGGCCAGACGGCACTGATGCTGGGCGTCAGCCACGACAGGGGGGACATGGTCCAGGCACTGCTGAGCTGCCAGGCAGATGTCAACCTGCAGGACCATGATGGATCGTCCGCCCTCATGCTGGCCTGTTGCCATGGCAACACGGACATGGTGCGGCTGCTCCTGGCACATCCAGCCTGCGACAGCAGCCTGATTGACAAGGTGAGACTTATAGGCAGTTAACAAGTGGGTGTTTCACTTTTCTTCCTGAAAAGTACCTTGCCAGCCAGCAGAATTCAAGGAAGCATATGGCAGTAGCAACAGAATTAACCTCATAGGGCTCTTGGCTTTAAATAAGATGACCCATGTAAATGCTGAGAGACTTGGAGCTGGGAAACCAAAAACCCTAGCCTTTTACACCATTCTGACGGGTTATGTCCAGGCCTGCTCTCAGCCCTGAAGCGCATCTGATCACGGCAATAACAGTCTGTGTCCTTTGAGGCACAGCTTGAGCAAGGAAGCTCTGCTGTCCATGGGGCTCCCAAAAGGCAGGAGGAAGGAACCGTGTGCAAATCATGTCCCTTCCTGGACTGTGGCCCACCTTACAGAGGGGCCCGTTTCACGGAGACGCCCTGCCTGAAGCTGCACTGCCAGACACAGTCGTCTTGTAAGGCGATGGTGATGGCAATGGTGAGGGTGGTGAGGATGGTGGTGACGACCATAATGAGATAACACTAGTGAAGAGTTAACCCGTGTCACGTGACGGCTCGGTGCCAGGTACTATACCAAGCAGTTGCCTCAGACCATCAAACGGAGTCACCATTTGATGCTACCAATTTGCTCATGAGGAAATGGAGGCACCAAGTGGTGAAGTAACATGTTCAAGGTCACACAGCTAGCTAGTAGAACCAGCTCCATCAGACTCCTAAGAACACTCATAGGAACTAACTCTTTCTGTGCATTACCTCATTTATCCTCTCAATAATCCAGTAAGGGGACTTCCCTGGTGATCCAGTAGCTAAGATACAATGCTCCCAACGGCAATAACAGTCTGTGTCCTTTGAGGCACAGCTTGAGCAAGGAAGCTCTGCTGTCCATGGGGCTCCCAAAAGGCAGGAGGAAGGAACCGTGTGCAAATCATGTCCCTTCCTGGACTGTGGCCCACCTTACAGAGGGGCCCGTTTCACGGAGACGCCCTGCCTGAAGCTGCACTGCCAGACACAGTCTTCTTGTAAGGCGATGGTGATGGCAATGGTGAGGGTGGTGAGGATGGTGGTGACGACCATAATGAGATAACACTAGTGAAGAGTTAACCCGTGTCACGTGACGGCTCGGTGCCAGGTACTATACCAAGCAGTTGCCTCAGACCATCAAACGGAGTCACCATTTGATGCTACCAATTTGCTCATGAGGAAATGGAGGCACCAAGTGGTGAAGTAACATGTTCAAGGTCACACAGCTAGCTAGTAGAACCAGCTCCATCAGACTCCTAAGAACACTCATAGGAACTAACTCTTTCTGTGCATTACCTCATTTATCCTCTCAATAATCCAGTAAGGGGACTTCCCTGGTGATCCAGTAGCTAAGATACAATGCTCCCAATGCAGGGGGCCTGGGTTTGATCCCTGGTTAAAGAATCAGCTCTCACATGCTGCTGCTAAGAGTTTTCATGCCACAACTGAAGATCCTGTGTGCCAAATGACTAAATAAATGAATGAATCAATCAATCAATATCAAAAAGATCCAGTGAGGTAGAGCCTGCCATCCTTGTTTTGTACTGACAAGGATGCAGAGGCCTTGAGTGCTTATGTGGCAGTCATAGGTCACAAGCTTCTTATTCTTGGAGTGAGAATTCAAGCTAGGCCTGACTCCAGTGTTCTTAATGCTGGCATTATAATTTAATGCTTTAAACAGACTTCTCTGTATTTTCTTAGCATCCACAGTTCAAAAGGGACAAAGGCCTGGGGAGGGAAAGAGAGCCCCCTCCCCACCCAGGGACAGCCTGTCTTACTAGGCCACCTCTGAACTCCCCACCATTGTTCCATCAGTGATTCAAGCTGCCAGGTCCCTCCCACCATGCTCAGGCAGCAGGCAGGCCCGCCCCTTGTCTTCAGGTCCCCTGAACCCCAGCTCTGTCCAAAGTCATTTCTGTGATCAGTGGAGAGCACAGACCCTCTTGAAATGCCTGTGGGAACAGTGGCGGGCTCTGGAAATAAAAGCCTCCTTTTCCAGATGGGCACAGTCAGACAAAGGCTCTGTGTCAGTGAGCTCCCTGCAGGGTTGGCCTGGGGCTGAGGGAGGTAGCCTCTTAATCTGGAACAGGCCCAGGGCCCTTTTACAGGTAACCACGGCAGTAAAGGGGGCCTGAGAGGGCAGGCCTGCAGGACGGGGGACAGAATCTTTGCAAGTCCCTGGTTAGCGGGCATCATAGAGCAGTGAGACTGAGGGTATCTTGCGAAGTCTGCCACAGACTGAGAGCTCAGTGGCTGCTTTCAGGAGGTGGAGGAAGAGCCATGCAGGAGGACTCCACGGTTCTTCCAGCAAATTGAGTGGTGGTTAGAAGCATGGACTTTTAAACACCCATGCATTTGAAACTGGGCTGTGTAACTGTGCCTTCGGGCAGGTCACCTAACCACTCTGAGCCTCAGTATGCTTGTCTGTAAATGAGAATGGTAATAGACCAGACCTTAATATGGTAACATTTATAAAGCCCCTATTAGATATCTAAGAAATATTTAGTTAATGACAACTGTTATTGTTGTGAATAGATGAACCAGGATAGCAAATACAAAGCAGCCACTGCGTGAATGAGTAGAGACCAGGGCATTTGCGGGCAGTGTCTGGAGGGAATAGGGAGGATGAAGGTCTGGAGTTAGGAGGGGCCAATCAGAGAAGACTGGTCCTCAAAGGGAGACATGGTTCTCATTCGGGAGTGATTTTTCCCTCCAGGGGAGACCCCACAGTGTCTGAAGACATTTTTATCTGTCATAAGTATGTGCAGGGGTCAGTCCTGGCATCTAGTGGGTAGAGGCCAGGGATGTATGGCATCAGTGAAGAATTAAAAATTATCTGGCCCAAGATGTCAGTAGTGCCAAGGCTGAGAAACTCTGGTATAGGTGAATACTGAAGTACTGAACTTCTTGGATGAAAAGCCATCCAAGTCAAGTGCTGGATCAGGAAGACCCAGACCAGGGTGGAGGACCAGGCTGGCTGCAGTTTGGGGGAGGGCTGGAAGCTGGGGAAGTAGGAACAGGGCAGCTAAACTGGAGATGCTGACAGAAGCCTGTCCTGGGGGAGGGTGGAGAGGGTTAAGTGATGCCCAGCGATCACAGGGTTGCCCGGGCAGTCAGACAGCAGGCCCACAGGAGGTCTAGATCCCAGCTCACAGAGGTCAATCACCTACTGCCTGCTGAGGTTTCCCAGCAGAAATTTCCCAAATTGACTTGGGTGAGAAATGTCAGTAGGAGATAGGGACAGCTGACTGGGGACCCAGCAGCACCAAGCCCTGTGCCTCCTGCTGTGCATGGAGGGGTGGCGTCCAGCCCTTATCATGATCACCATCTTGTTTCAATGTTCAGTTTCCTATGGAGACTTAGGTGCTCCGTTGGAAAACTGAGAGAGGAATCATGTCTTGAAATTGGGTTCTCTCATCCTGCCAACATTTAAAGGTTGCTGTGAATGCAGAACCCCCAGAACAGCCAGCAAGGTGTCTTCCCCAAGTTTGGAAGGCAATTGGAGAAACTGATCACCCAGCCTCTTGGGGCACCCAGAATGATAAGGGTGGGGAGGTAGTAGTGTGGATGGAGGCCTGCCCCCAAGCCCGAGGCTCACCCCTGGAAGGGCTTGTTTGGTCTGTGCCTCCAAAACACTTATCAAATTGAGAGCTTCTAGAAGGCAGAGACTATGCCTTGCCCATCTTTGCCTGATGTGCAGTGGCTTCTTGTTGAGTTCTTGTTGTATTGAAAGATAACCCCCCACCAGACACACACACACACACACACACACACACACACACACACACACACAGGTGTGCTGGTGGTCCAAGCCCCTGCCATCTCTCTAGACCTGCAGTGCTGCTGAACAGGGACTGGCCGTTCTTGACTCCCACCAGAGCTGCCTGCCATGGACTTGTTCCCAGTGCTTGGGCAGAGGCATCTCAGGGACACAGCCTCCTCAGGTGGTCTCTCTGGCCACACTTTCTGAACTGAAACTTTCTGTGTCTGTAGTTGAAGAGCCCATAGATGTAGGCTGTCATCTCCAGGTGGGCCCTGTCAAAGTTGCACGTGTCCCCTGGGACTGACCCTGTGACTCTTGCCTGGTTCATCACACTGTGTTTGTGTTTATGTGGTGCCTCCGGGTTGATGACGTATAGCAGAGGAAAGGCCTAAATAAACCCCAGGTGCTTCTGTGGGGCTCTCACAAGATGCCTCTGAGGAATATCTTTGCTTTCTTTCAGACTTGTCCAATCTAGGAACATATTTGTTAGGAATCAGGTGGCTCAAGTTTTTGATCAACTTGAATACTCTCTGTTATAATGTCGTTGATATTCCCTCTTTCAACAGTGCATATTAGGACCTACGAGACCACAGGCATGGGGCCAGGGGCTGGGCCAGCAGAACAGGCCAGATCCAGTGTCTGACCTCGTGGGGACTGAGATTTGTCAACCCCACAAATATCAAGTTACAAAGCCTGATAAAAGCAGGGCACAAGGAGTCATGGGGCCTTTTCAAGGAAAACTTCATCTTTGTTTGGGGAAGCCTGTCTGCTGAAACACCACTTCCTCTGCCTGTCCCCTGCCCTTTCCCCATACACACGGGGTGGTCATCCTTTCTGGAGCTCACTCTGTGTCTCTGCTGCTTGCTTGGCCTCTGGCCATGCATTATAGTTATTTACATGTGTCGGGGGCCCTGGTGGCAGCTGGACTCCATCCTGAAGCTCAGAGAAGAGACTGAAGGGGTTTTAGCTCAGTGTGAACACTTCCCACCTGCTTCTGCTTCTGTGGAATTTCCACATTTTAGGAAGTAGTTTCTCCCATCCGCAGTAGAGAGCACTCTAGTGAATCTTGGGTGGCCCCCATGTGTCAATTTATTAATGTCTATGCCTCAAGATGTAAAAATATTCACACATTTAAATGGGCTAAGTAAGGACCAGAGATAACCTTAGGTTGGATTTTGCCTCCAAATGAGTTGCCACAAAAGTGGGTTTTGGAGCTGTTTTGGTTTCATAATTCTGGGTACAGGCTAGAGCCCTCATGGAGCTCAGCATCTGCTGCATCACGGCAGCCCTTCCCTCATCTCTGTGCAGAGATGGTGCTGCCTACTGAGAGTTGCTCTGCCTACAGCTTCCTTAGACAGCAGGATGCAGCTCCCTGCACTGCAACTGAAGTGAGAAAAGTAGCGTGGTATCAAATATCAGGAGGTAAAAAAGAATGTGCCCTTCCTAGTTGCAAACCCACTTCAAAGAATTGATCCTTAGGAAATAATTTGGAATGGGAGCATGCTTTCTGCACTAAGTTTATGATAGTGAAGACCTAAATCTCCAGTAGAAGGAGAATAGTTCAATAAATGATGGAATATTATAGAGTGGATAAGACAAATGATATGTTCTGATGACTGTGTAAGAGCAGGGAAAATCTCATAGCATATCATGGTGAGTTAAAAGCAACATTCAAAATTGATACACATGATCATTCCTCTACAGAAAAACCAACAACACATTTGCATAGAAGAAAAGATTGAAGGGAAATTCACCAAAATGCTAACTCTCATTTAGGTCTGTGTGCATTGTAGAAGAAAATGGCAACCCACTCCAGTGTTCTTGCCTGGAGAATCTCAGGGATGGAGGAGCCTCATGGGCTGCCATCTATGGGGTCGCACAGAGTCAGACACGACTGAAGCGACTTAGCAGCAGCAGCAATGAAATAATGGAAGAGTTGTTTTCATTCCTCTGTTTTCTGATTTAAAAAGAGTGTTAAAAACCAAGTGACACTTCTTAATTTTCATTGGCACAGATTTCCCAGGAGTGAATGCTGTTTCCACAGAAGGGAACCCATTTCTCTGACCCTCATGTCATTGGAATCTCCTCTTGTCCTCTGAGAATGCTTGAAACAGACTCCTATGCCCAGTGTATATCCCTGGCTCCCAACTCACCTTTCCTTTCTGCGGTGAGAAGCAGATGGGATAAAAATTTGTTTTTCCTTTTCTTTCTCTCCTGTAGGCTGGCCGAACGGCTTTGTCCATCGCTCTGAAATCGCCCGCCCATGTGGAAATTGCAGGGCTGCTTCAGGCCCACTCAAAGCAGGGCAGACCCCTGGAGCCATAGGGGCTGTGGAAGAGCTGGCAGCTGTGAACAGAAGAAGCCTTGTCTGGACTCCTCCGGTGCCCTTGGAGAGGGCATGGGTCATAGCCAGAGGGCTGTCCCTGAAAAGAAGAAACAATGTCAAATATGCACATACATTCCTGTTGTATAATTTTGCTCATTAGGATGCTTTGTAGTTTTTGCCTTAGGCCAAGCCTCAAAACTCTGGGCTGTAGAGGGGTGCAAAGTGCAGGGTACATTGATGTCGGCTAAAAATATCCCTAAACATCTTCAGCCTCGAATTCCTCATGACGCTACCCTTTGCCAAACCGTGTAGTGAGCAAGCAGGCGGGAGCACAGTAGCAAAGCAATACTTTTTACGTGGAATTTTAAAATGTACCGTCTTTTTGTTTTTTAATCAATTATATAGGAAGATGTCCCACTGGGCATGCATGTCTAGAGAGGAGGGTTGGGGAAGGGGTAGGATTTAAGCAGCTGCCCTGGCAATCATTCTCTGGAGAACCTTAGGAGAATCACCATGCAGGCAGGTGAAACTGAACAAATCCCACTGGGGCCTTTGTTTAGTTGGGGCTGACAGAGAAATCTTAAATTCAAATGAGGTAGGAAGAAGCACATTGGTGTCAGAGCCAGATACCAGTCTTGACCATTTCCAAGTATTCGGGTGGCTCCACTTTGCTCCAGGGAAATTGAAATTAAGCAGAAAGTTATCCAAACTAGTGAAGCACATCACGTGTTTTTAGGCAGAGCCCAATTATATAAGCTCTTCTAAATCTGTGAAAGAAATTAATCAGAGTGAGCATCCTTCTCAGGGTAGGTTCTTGTCGTCTAGAAGCCACCTCTTTTTTTTCATAGTAGTATCCTTGGTGGTTTAGTTGCTAAGTCTTGTCCGACTCTTGTGACCCCATGGGCTGTAGCCCACCAGGCTCCTCTGTCCTCGGTCCATGGGATTTCTTAGGCAAGAATACTGGAGTGGGTAGCCTTTTCTTTCTCCAGGGGATCTTCCCTACCCAGAGACTGAACCCAGGTCTCCTGCCTCGCAGGCGGATTCTTTGACCACTGAGCCACCAAGGAAGCAGCAGTGCCCGTGGCCCTCACGGTAATCCTGGATCATTTCCACCCCACCTTTATGAGTGGACTGTGGGCCCCTTTGAGGTTCCGAGGTTTCCAAGGCTCCTGGGATGTAGAACCTGCCAGTGTGGGCTGCAGCAGGAATGTGGAGCCTGGGCCCGGTAGGGGCTGCTCTGCACAGACACGTATCTCTTCCGAAAAGCTCCTTAGGCTTCTGCAATCCCAGGGGCCACCATGTGCACGGCTTTATCTATGGATTTGTTCCTTTTTAAAAAATCTCTCATGCAAAAAACCCCTCTTGTATAAAAAGGAAAGACATCATAGTTGGGTGAGCCTCACATTGGCAACTCAAAAGCTTGAGTTCTCATCTGATTTAGATACAGATTTGCTTGATGCCCCTTGAGTGAGTCATGGTCCCGTTTTCATCATCTCTAAAAATGGAAGTTATCATACAGCCTAACTAACTCCGGGGGTTGCTGGGCAAGGAATAGCCGATGGAAGTCTTAGTCCAATTTGTAATCCATGAAGACTGTCTACACAAGTGGCACAGCAAACGTCAGTACAACTTGTGATTCATAAGAGAGGCTCAAAGTCCCAGAGCAGGGCATTGATGTGTGACAGTGTTGCTCAGAGAGAATGGAGTGAAGAATGATCTAAAATGCTTTCAGTGGGTTTGTTTTGACCTTAAAGCCCATTTTAAGAGCAGAACCCCCCATTAGTAATGTGCTGCCCAGTTCTTCTCAAACTTTGATGTGCATACGAATCACCTGGAGATCTTAATAGAGCTCAGTCAGTCTAGGAGGGAAGGGGGCTGGAGAGTCTACATTTCTAACCAGTTCTCAGGGACGCTGACACTGCTGGGCCACACCACACTTGGAGAATAACACTCTGGCCTAACCTGACCGTTTATGTATTAAAATGCTGCCTCTCGATCTTTTGCCTCAAAATTTCTTTGCATTTCTTTGTTCTCAGCCTTTGGGAACTTGCAGTGAGTCTTCTGTTGTGATTCTACAGAGAGCAGTAAGGGGTCCGTGTCCCATGTTGCCAATTCAGAGTCTGTTTCTGCATCTCATGTTGGGTGGCACCTTGCGTTTGCTCACATTTTTAAAAATTATCTCATTTGAGTCCAGCTATTATATTAAGTACAGCTTATTTACCAGAGAAGGCAAACTGGTTTTCTTAGTTTGAAGCCACTGAATCATTATTGAAAAGATCTTGTCCACCCTCTCTGAGATTTTAAATAAGTTTGAGTCTGTAATGTGAATACAGGTGAATACAGGTCACCATGTCATTATAATCATGCCATTTCATTGAAATGTCTGAGCCCAGAACATGGTGAGATGAACAAGCACAGCTAGGGAAGGGGTAGGATTTAAGCAGCTGCCCTGGCAATCATTCTCTGGAGAACCTTAGGAGAATCACCATGCAGGCAGGTGAAACTGAACAAATCCCACTGGGGCCTTTGTTTAGTTGGGGCTGACAGAGAAATCTTAAATTCAAATGAGGTAGGAAGAAGCACATTGGTGTCAGAGCCAGATACCAGTCTTGACCATTTCCAAGTATTCGGGTGGCTCCACTTTGCTCCAGGGAAATTGAAATTAAGCAGAAAGTTATCCAAACTAGTGAAGCACATCACGTGTTTTTAGGCAGAGCCCAATTATATAAGCTCTTCTAAATCTGTGAAAGAAATTAATCAGAGTGAGCATCCTTCTCAGGGTAGGTTCTTGTCGTCTAGAAGCCACCTCTTTTTTTTCATAGTAGTATCCTTGGTGGTTTAGTTGCTAAGTCTTGTCCGACTCTTGTGACCCCATGGGCTGTAGCCCACCAGGCTCCTCTGTCCTCGGTCCATGGGATTTCTTAGGCAAGAATACTGGAGTGGGTAGCCTTTTCTTTCTCCAGGGGATCTTCCCTACCCAGAGACTGAACCCAGGTCTCCTGCCTCGCAGGCGGATTCTTTGACCACTGAGCCACCAAGGAAGCAGCAGTGCCCGTGGCCCTCACGGTAATCCTGGATCATTTCCACCCCACCTTTATGAGTGGACTGTGGGCCCCTTTGAGGTTCCGAGGTTTCCAAGGCTCCTGGGATGTAGAACCTGCCAGTGTGGGCTGCAGCAGGAATGTGGAGCCTGGGCCCGGTAGGGGCTGCTCTGCACAGACACGTATCTCTTCCGAAAAGCTCCTTAGGCTTCTGCAATCCCAGGGGCCACCATGTGCACGGCTTTATCTATGGATTTGTTCCTTTTTAAAAAATCTCTCATGCAAAAAACCCCTCTTGTATAAAAAGGAAAGACATCATAGTTGGGTGAGCCTCACATTGGCAACTCAAAAGCTTGAGTTCTCATCTGATTTAGATACAGATTTGCTTGATGCCCCTTGAGTAGTCATGGTCCCGTTTTCATCATCTCTAAAAATGGAAGTTATCATACAGCCTAACTAACTCCGGGGGTTGCTGGGCAAGGAATAGCCGATGGAAGTCTTAGTCCAATTTGTAATCCATGAAGACTGTCTACACAAGTGGCACAGCAAACGTCAGTACAACTTGTGATTCATAAGAGAGGCTCAAAGTCCCAGAGCAGGGCATTGATGTGTGACAGTGTTGCTCTGAGAGAATGGAGTCAAGAATGATCTAAAATGCTTTCAGTGGGTTTGTTTTGACCTTAAAGCCCATTTTAAGAGCAGAACCCCCCATTAGTAATGTGCTGCCCAGTTCTTCTCAAACTTTGATGTGCATACGAATCACCTGGAGATCTTAATAGAGCTCAGTCAGTCTAGGAGGGAAGGGGGCTGGAGAGTCTACATTTCTAACCAGTTCTCAGGGACGCTGACACTGCTGGGCCACACCACACTTGGAGAATAACACTCTGGCCTAACCTGACCGTTTATGTATTAAAATGCTGCCTCTCGATCTTTTGCCTCAAAATTTCTTTGCATTTCTTTGTTCTCAGCCTTTGGGAACTTGCAGTGAGTCTTCTGTTGTGATTCTACAGAGAGCAGTAAGGGGTCCGTGTCCCATGTTGCCAATTCAGAGTCTGTTTCTGCATCTCATGTTGGGTGGCACCTTGCGTTTGCTCACATTTTTAAAAATTATCTCATTTGAGTCCAGCTATTATATTAAGTACAGCTTATTTACCAGAGAAGGCAAACTGGTTTTCTTAGTTTGAAGCCACTGAATCATTATTGAAAAGATCTTGTCCACCCTCTCTGAGATTTTAAATAAGTTTGAGTCTGTAATGTGAATACAGGTGAATACAGGTCACCATGTCATTATAATCATGCCATTTCATTGAAATGTCTGAGCCCAGAACATGGTGAGATGAACAAGCACAGCTTGCCTCTTTACATTGTCACTGCTCTAGAATTCATTCCTCAAATATCTGCAGAGACTGACTAGGTGCGTGACATCTTCCCAGTACTGGCTTTTAGAAAGCAGCTGTGGTCCCCTCTTGAAAACCAGTGTCTAAGGTTACCATGATCCCAGTCTCAGGTTTTGGAGGACTTTAAGCCATAGTTTCACTGATTAATACAATTATCAAGTAGCACAACCTCCAAGCAGCATAAATTGGGCTCCCTGGAGACAGGTATTAACCTCCGGCCTTGGGAGGGACCCACAGGTACTTCTGGTTCCCTCACTGCAATGCAGGAAATTCTTGCAATCTACTTTTAAAAGACAAGACATAGTTGCTAATAGTTCATTTCATAAATATTTCAGGAGTGCCTACTGTGGACAGGTGCTGGGCTCAAATTAGAGACATCGGGGACACATTTCAGATGGCCATTGCATCTATTTGGGGAAACAGTGGTGAGAAGGAAGCCCAGAACAATGCAGGGGTGCCCATGGAGTGCATCAGAGCTGGGCTTAGGAAGTCAAAGGAGGCTGCTAGAGAAAGAGGGGTCTAATTGAAAACACAAACATTATTGGATGTTAGTCAGAAAAGGAAGAGGAGTGAGCGAGAGGTGAGGAGAAAACCGAGTCTGGCAGTTAGACCAGTGTTGCCAAGGCTGAAAGATTTGAGAGCCAGCAAGGAGGACCTTCATTCAATTTGATCGAACTGCTGTGTAGAGTTTGAAAGAGACCCTGAGACCAAAGGGTGGATTTGGAAGAGATGAGATGGAAAATACATAGTAACCAGATCATAAAGGGTCCTAAAGCTGTGATTCCTTTGTACTAAAGGCAATGAAAAGCTATTGATTTATGACAGAGAAATTAACTTGTCTAACTTTCATTTGACACAGATTTCTCAGGTACTTCCTTTCAAGCCCTTGTTTGGGGTTAGGGACATGCTGGTAGGCAAGTTAGGCACAGGAACTTATAGGTTAGTAGGCAAGAGAGACAAGTCATTTTGGCCCAGAATGATGCATACTGCTACTTGGAAAGTTCAAGGTGTGATGGGGACACACAGGTGGGACCCTCAGCCTAGTCCGAGGGTGAGGAGGGGATCAAGGAAGGCTTCATGAGGACTGTGTAAGCTCTCTGAAGAATGACTAGGTATTAGTCTGGCAAAGAAGAGCTGAGGTAGTGTGCATTAAAGACTCAAGACAAGGGAGAACACATTTGGGGCATTAGAAGAACTCCAGTGTTCCTGGAGTAGAAAAAAGGAGGGATTACAAGATGAGACCAGAGAGAAAGCCACTGTATCAATATGTGAAGGAAATAGGGACATAATGCACAATGCTCAGATTTAAATTTTAGAAAGACTATTCCAGGCTTGAGGGCATGAGTGACATTGTCTCAGCAAACATTTGTGGACTATTTATGCTGGGTCCTAGGCTCCAGAGTTCGTGGTCTGGTGGAGGAGAAAGACATAGGCTGATAGCAACTAGGATGAATAATGGAAGTCTGAATAGTGCTGGAGTGACAGACTTGGCCAGACCAGAGGGAGTGGAGAAGACTCCAGAGGGGTCAGCTTTTAAGCTAAGCCATAAGGATGTGTAGGAGTTTGGCCAGGCATTCCAGTTAGAATAGTAGGCATAAAGACGTGGAGTGTGAAAGAGCATGGTCTGCTCTTTCAGAGTCATTTCAGGAGGTCTTTGGTTTAGGATGCACAGGGCAAGTGTCCAGAGAGGAGATGTGAGAAGAAGGTTGGTAGACACATCTCAGTTTTTCATTGATAAAGGATTTAAACTTGAGCCTATAACTTGAGGAGGAATCACGGACTCCTTGAATCTGAAGCTTTCTTTGGAAAAATGCACATGTGTGCCAAATATGCATATAATTTCAGGGATTCAGTAATCTGCAGTTAAAGTCTCACTTCTCTAAGCAGTGGAGCCTTTGAAGACCGTATCGCCAGTGGAGCCGCACAATCAGATTTTCACTTTAGAAGGGTCACTGGAGGAGGGTGGAACGAGACTGGAGGCAAAAGATCTGCTAAAAAGTTATAAGACAAAAGGTATGAAGCTGTAAGGGCCATTCCATTGTGGTATCAGCAGGGATAAAGACTAGGGAAAGGCACCAGGAGTGGTCATGGGCCAGGATGTGATGACAAATGGACTGTGGAGAAGGGTCAAAAATGAGTTACAGGGAAATGTTGGTGCCTCTGTCCCCGGTATCTATTCTTCCCATCGTTCTTAGTAGTAGAATCCCCAACTTTTAGCTGGACACATCACTACCCAGAACAGACTCCATCTCCCAGCAATTCTCACAGTTTGATGTGGCCATATAACAGTTAGCTGTTCAGCTGTGTCCAACTCTTTCCAATGCCATGCGTCATAGCCTGCCAGGTTCCTCTGTCCATGGATTTTTCCAGACAAGAATACTGGAGTGGGTGGCCATTTTCTTCTCTAGGGGTTCTTCCTGGCCCAGGAATCAAACTAGGGTTTCCTCCATTGCAAGAAGATTCTCTACCATCTGAGCTACCAGGGAGACCCTGCAAAACCTGGCTCCTGCATTTAAAGAGCGGAAATGCATTTCTCCCTTCTTACTGGCTGAAATGTGGTAGCGATAAATCTCGATCCATGAAGATGAGGCCAACAATCTAGGGATCATAGAATAAATGATTCTATGTACTCCTGACTATTTATTCCCCATCCGCTATGTGAGTAACAAATAATTCTCTAACTTGTCTACACCGTTGCACGTTTCTAGTCTGTTTCAGGAGAACTAGGACAAATACACTCAGCATCCCAGGGCAATCTAAAGGGTCTAAAATGAGATTATACAGTCTGGGAAAAAATATTTGCAAGTGATGCCATCAACCAGGGCTTAATTTCCAAAAAACAGCTCATACAACTCAGAGTCAGACACTACTAAGCTGTTAAGCACACACATGTACAACTCAATATCAAAAAATCAAAAATGAGCAGAAGGCTTAAACAGACATTTCTCCAAAGAAGACATGCAGATGGTCAATAGGCACATGAACAAATATTCATCATCACTAATTGTTAGAGAAATGCAAATCAAAACTACAATGAGGTACCAGCTTACACCGGTCAGAAAGGCCATCACTAAAAAGTCTACAAATAAATGCTGGAGTGTGTGGAGAAAAGGAAACTTTTATACACTGTTAGTAAATATATAAAGTGGTACAGCCACTGTGAAGAGCAGTATGGAAGTTCCTCAAAAAACTAAAAATAGATTTGCCCTGTTATAAAGCAATCCCACTACCCAGACCAAACTATAATTCAAAAAGATACATGCACCTCTATGCTCATAGCAACACTCTTTAACCGAAAAATAGAATCTACCTAAATGAGCATTGACAGATGAATGGATAAAGACAGATGAGAGATAAAGAATATATACCAGTGTGTGTGTATATTTATATTTATTTACATATATAAAATGGAATAACTCCCACTCAGCCTAAAAAAAGAATGAAATAATGCCATTTAAAGCAACATGGATGGACTTAGAAATTATTATACCAAGCAAAGTAGGTCAAAAAGAGAAAGACAAACATCATTTATCACTTGTATGTGGATTATTAACTATGGCACAAATGAACTTATCAATGAAACAGAAACACAACACATATGATATCACTTATACATGGAATCTAAAATATGACACAAATGAGCTTGTCTACGAAATAGACTCGCAGACACAGAGGACGGATATGTGGTTGCAAGGGAGAAAGGGAGGAAAGGACTGGGACTTTGGGATTAACAGATGCAAACTATGATTTGTAGGATGGATAAACAACAAGGTCCTATGTGTAGCACAGGGGGCTGTAGATCCAGAACAGGGTGGGAGCAAAGGCCAGGACCTGTCTCTACTCTGCCTTCCTGTAGAGAGGATGCACGCAGTCTGCTTTCCAGGCACTGCTGGCTCAGCAGGGCAGGCCCAGCCAGGCCTCACTAAGGGACTAAGATTCCAATAGCCAGTTCCAGTGTGTGGGATGTTCCCTCATCCAAACCATTCTTGGGCACCAGCTGGATGTCCTACCTTTCAACTTATCTGATATTATGCACCTGGAAATGGAACCAGATATCAAAAGACTTAAGGGTTCAGTCCCACAAGACTGCCCTGCACTTCAGATGCCAGTCACAAACCCAGGCTGTCACCTGTGCTTTTGATTGAGTGGTTGCAGCTTAAAGGCTCTCATGACCTTCTCTTGGGTTCAATTAATTTGTTACAGGATCTCACAGAACTCAGAGAAACATTTACTTCCTAGATCACAGGTTTATCATTAAAGGATATGATTTAGGAAAAGCCAGATAGTAGAGATGCATAGGCTAAGGAGTGGGAAAAGGGCATAGAGCTTCTTTATCCTCTCAGAGCATGCTACTCTTTGTATCTCCATGAACTTACAAACTGGGGAACTCTACCAACTCTGATCCTTGGGTTGTTATGGAGGTTTCGACATAGGCATGACTGATTAAATCATTGTCCAATGGTGATTGATCTTAACCTTCAGCCCCTCTCATCTCCTCGGAAGTCAGAAGGTCAGAGGAGTATGACTGAAAAGTTCCAACCCTTTAATCACAATGTTGGTTCTCCTGGCAATTAGTCCCCATCCTTAGCTGCCATCCAGAAGTTGTTCATTAGCATACAAAAGATTAGAGATTCCAGTGGTTTTAGGAGCTCTGTGCCAGAAATGGGACAAAGTCCTATATGTATTTCTATTATAAATGACAATATCATGGGAACCCTAGACACTGAGGCTCTCTGCCTGTGACCAGAGTGAACATGGGATTCTGGGTTCAAGGGTGAGATATGCACGGTGTACATTTAAGTCATGTCCTTCTTTCCAGCTGTGATCAGTCAAAAGTTGACATCTCTGCTGTCTCATCTCCAAGTCATTTCCCTGAACTCCTGCCCCAAGTACCCCACACTCACTGGTTAGCACAGTGGTCTTGTGGATGTGGTCAAGTCTCGTCCAGTTGGTGAAGTGGGGTGAAAAAGAAGGGCAGGGGTCCAGGAGCAGAGAAAGGATCTTTTCTGAAGGAGGCACTGCCACACTCAAAGGATGTTTGAGCCTACAGTGACACTAGTCACTTCTCTTGCACAACACCAGGGGACATCATCTCACTGTCCTAGTAACCAACACCTTCTGCCCTTGGGTTAAGGAGCTACCATTCACAGATGACACAATGTTTTCCTGGATGGCTGGAACATGGTGCTTTGAGTCAGGGTGGGTAATTTGGGGTGTTTGGGTCCCAGGGTTCAGAGGTCTGGTCAGGCAGGTAGCAGAACTGAGATACAAGGAATTAAAAATCTTACCAAAGGGCAAGGTTTGCACAGCAGGGGCCCATCTGGGACTCAGGAGAAGGGAGTCAGCGGTCTAAGGGGGCTCAGTTAGGGAGCAAGGAGGGTGACAATTCAGGCTGGCACAATTATAAAGCCACCTGCGTGCAACCCCCCAGTCAATACAGTCTAGGTTTAAAAGCAGTAACAGCCCAGCAAGGAAGAGACATATGACTCAAGGGATGAGGTCAGCCAGAGCATCTCTCCCAGGTTCTGGGGGCCCCAGGCATCTTTTGGTGTCTGAAAGCACAACTCCAATCTCTGCCTCCTCCTTCATGGGGCTACCTTGTCCTTGTCATCTCATGATCTTCCTTCTGTACATGTCTATCTCTGCTTCCAAATGTCTGTGTGTGTGTGTGTGTGTGTGTGTGTGTGTTTTAAATAAGGATGCCAATCATATTGGATTAGGGCCTACCCTCAGTACCTTATTTTAACGGACTGTTCTATGAAGACCTACAAGACCTTCTAGACTAATACCCAAGAAAGATGTCTTTTTCATTATATGAGATTGGAATGCAAAAGAAGGAAGTCAAGAGATACCTGGAGCAACAGGCAAATTTGGACTTGGCATACAAAATGAAGCAGGGCAAAGGCTAACAGAATTTTGCCAACACACTGGTCATAGCAAACACCCTCTTCCAAGAACACAAGAGAAGACTCTACATACACCTGGGCATCACCAGATGGTCAATACCAAACTCAGATTGATTATATTCTTTGCAACCAAAGATGGAAAAGCTCTATACAGTCAGCAAAAACAAGACCAGGAGGTGACTGTGGCCCAGGTCACAAACTCCTTACTGCCAAATTTAGCCTTAAGTTGAAGAAAGCAGGGAAAATCAGTAGACCATTCAAGTATGACCTAAATAAAATTCCTTACAATTCTACAGTGGAAGTGACAAATAGATTCAAGGACAAATAGATTCAAGGGATTAGATCTGATAAACAGAGTGCCTCAAGAACTATGGACAGAGATTAGTGATATTGTACAGGAGACAGGGGTCAAGACCATCACCAAGAAAAAGAAATGCAAAAAGGCAAAATAGTTGTCTGAGGAGGCCTTACAAATAGTTGAGAAAAGAAGAGAAGCTAAAGGCAAAGGAGAAAAGGAAAGATATGCCCATTTGAATGCAAAATTCCAAAGTATAGCAGGCAGAGACAAGAAAGCCTTCTACCGCAATCAATGCAAAGAAATAGAGGAAAACAATAGAATGGGAAAGACTAGAGATCTCTTCAAGAAAATTAGAGATACCAAGGGAACATTTCATGCGAGGATAGGCTCAATAAAGATCAGAAATGGTAGAGACCTAACAGAAGCAGAAGATATTAAGAAGAGGTGGTAAGAATAGACAGAAGTACTGTACAAAAAAGATCTTCATGACCTAGATAACCATGATGGTTTAATCACTCACCTAGGGCCAGACATTCTGGAATGTGAAGTCAAGTGGGCCTTAGAAAGCATCACTATGAACAAAGCTGGTGGAGGTGATATAATTCCAGTTGAGCTATTTCAAACCTCAAAAGATGATGCTGTGAAAGTGCTGCATTCAATATGCCAGCAAATTTGGAAAACTTAGCAGTGGCTACAGGACTGGAAAAGGTCAGTTTTCATTTCAATCCCAAAGAAGGGCAATAGCAAGTTCAGTTCAGTTCAGTCACTCATTTGTGTCCGACTCTGTGACCCCTTGGACTGCAGCACACCAGATCTCCCTGTCCATCACCAACTCCTGGAGTTTACTCAAACTTAGGTCCATTGAGTCAGTGATGCAATATAACCATCTCATCCTCTGTCATCCTCTTCTCTTGCCTTCAGTCTTTCCTACCATTAGGGTCTTTTCCAATGAATCAATTCTTCACATTAGGTGGCCAAAGTATTGGAGTTTCAGCTGCAACATCAGTCCTCCCAATGATTATTCAGCACTGATTTCCTTTAGGATGGACTGGTTGGATCTCCTTGCAGTCCAAGGGACTCTCAAGAGTCTTCTCCAACACCACAGTTTAAAAGCATCAATTCTTCAGTGCTCAGCTTTCTTCGTGGTACAACTCTCACATCCATACATGACTATTGGAAAAATTGTAGCCTTGACTAGACGGAACTTTGTTGACAAAGTAATGTCTCTGCTTTTGAATATGCTGTCTAAGTTCATCACAGCTTATCTTCTGAGGAGCAAGTGTCTTTTAAGTTATGGCTGCAGTCACCATCTGCAGTGATTTTGGAGTCCGCCCAGAATAAAGTCTCTCACTGTTTCCATTGTTTTCCCATCTATTTGCCATGAAGTGATGGGACCAGATGTCATGATCTTAGCTTTCTGAATGTTGAGTGTTAAGTTAACTTTTTCATTCTCTTTCAATTTCTTCAAGGGACTCTTTAGTTCTTCTTTGCTTTTTGCCGTAAGTGTGGTGTCATCTACGTATCTGAAGTTATTGATATTTCTCCTGGCAATCTTGATTCCAGCTTGTGCTTCATCCAGCCCAGCATTTCTCATTATGTACTCTGCATATAAGTTAAATATTGTCATCCATATATACAGGATGACAATATACAGCCTTGACATACTCCTTTCCCTATTTGAAAACAGCCTGTTGTTCCATGTCCAGTTCTAACTGTTTCTTCTTGACCTGCATACAGATTTCTCAGGAGGCAGATCAGATGGTTTTGTATTCCCATCTCTTTAAGAATTTTCCACAGTTTGTTGTGATCCACACAGTCAAAGGCTTTGGCATAGTCAATAAAGCAGAAATAGTTGTTTTTCTGGAACTCTCTTGCTTTTTCAATTATCCAACAGATATTGGCAATTTGATCTCTGATTCCTCTGCCTTTTCTAAATTCTTCTGGAAGTTCATGGTTCATGTTCTCCAAGCCTGGCTTGGAGAATTTTAAGCATTACTTTGGCAGCGTGTGAGATGAGTGCAATAGTGCAGTGGTTTGAACACTGCCTTTCTTTGGGACTGGAATGAAAACTGATATTTTCCAGTCCTGTGGCCACTGCCGAGTTTTCCAAATTTGCTGGTATATTGAGTGCAGCACTTTCACAGCATCACCTTTTGGGATTTGAAATAGCTCAAGTGGAATTCCATCACCTCCACTAGCTTTGTTCATAGTGATGCTTCTAAGGCCCACTTGACTTCACATTCCAGGATGTCTGGCTCTAGGTGAGTGATCAGACCATCGTGATTATCTGGGTCATGAAGATCTTTTTTGTACAGTACTTCTGTGTATTCTTACCACCTCTTCTTAATATCTTCTGCTTCCGTTAATGAATGAATGAATGAAGTCGCTAAGTTGTGTACGACTCTTTGCGACCCCATGGACTGTAGCCTATCAGGCTCCTCTGTCCATGGGATTTTCCAGGCAAGAGTGCTGGAGTGGATTGCGATTTCCTTCTCCAGTGGATCTTCCCAACCCAGGAATCGAACCCGGGTCTCCTGCATTATAGGCAGACGCTTTACTGTCTGAGCCACCAGGGAAGCTGATCTGCTTCTCTTAGGTCCCTACCATTTCTGTTCTTTATTGAGCCCATCTTTGCATGAAATATTCCCTTGGTATCTCTAGTTTTCTTGAAGAGATCTCTAGTCTTTCTCATTCTCCTGTTTTCTTTTATTTCTTTGCATTGATACACTCAGGAAGCCTTTCTTATCTCTCCTTGCTAGTCTTTGGAATTCTGCATTTAAATGGGCAGATCTTTCATTTTCCTCCTTTGACTTTAGCTCCTCTTCTTTTCTCAGCTATTTGTAAGGCCTCCTCAGACAGCCATTTTGCTTTATTTGCATTTCTTTTTCTTAGGGATGGTCTTGATCACTGCCTCCTATACAATATCACTAATTTCCGTCCGTCGTTCTTGAGGCACTCTGTCTATCAGATCTAATCCCTTGAATCTATTTGTCACTTCCACTGTATAATTGTAAGCAATGTGATGTAGACCATACCTGAATGGTCTAGTGGGTTTTGCTACTTTCTTCAATTTAAATCTGAATTCAGCAATAAGGAGTTTGTGACCTGGGCCACAGTCAGCTCCTGGTCTTGTTTTTGCTGACTGTATAGAGCTTCTCCATCTTTGGTTGCAAAGAACATAATGAATCTGATTTTGGTATTGACCATCTAGTGATGTCCATGTGGACAGTATTCTCTTGTGTTGCTGGAAGAAGGTGTGTGCTATGGCCAGTACTTTCTCTTGGCAAAACTTTATTAGCTTTTGCCCTGCTTCATTCTGTACTCCAAGTCCAAATTTGCCTGTTATTCCAGGTATCTCTTCCTACTTTTGCATTCCAGTCCCCTATAATGAAAAGGACACCTTTTTTTGGTGTTAGTTCTACAAGATTTTGTAGATCTTCATAGAACTGTTCAACTTCAGCTTCTTCAGCATTTCTGGTTGGGGCATAGACTTGGATTATTGTGATATTGAATGGCTTGCCTTGGAAACGAACAGAGATCATCCTGTCATTTTTGAGACTGCAACCAAGTACTTAATTTCGGACTCTTTTGTTGACTATATTGGCTACTCCATTTATTCTAAGGGATTTTTGCCCACAGTCATAAATATAATGGTCATCTCAGTTAAATTCACCTATTCCAGTCCATTTTAGTTCACTGATTCCTGAAATGTTAACATTTACTCTTGCCATCTCCTGTGTGACCACTTTCAATCTGCCTTGATTCATGGACCTAACTTTCCAGGTTCCTATGCAATATTGCTCTTTACAACCAACATTGGACCTTGCTTCCATCACCAGTCACATCCACAACTGGGTGTTGTTTTTGCTTTGGCTTCATTTTGTCATTCTTTTTGAAGTTATTTCCCCACTGATCTCCAGTAGTATGTTGGGCACCTACCGACCTGGGGAGTTCATCTTTCAGTGTCTTATCTTTTTGCCTTTTCGTACTGTTCATGGGGTTCTCAAGGAAAGAACACTGAAGTGGTTTGCCATTTCCTTTTCCACATTTTGGACCACATTTTGTCAGAACTCTCCACCATGACCCATTTGTCTTGGGTGGCCCTACATGGCATGGCTCATCATGCCACTGAGTTGAGACAAAGCTGTGGTCCATGTGATCAGATTGGCTAGTTTTCCATGATTGTAGTTTTCAATCTCCCTCTGATGGAGAAGAATAAGAGGCTTATGGAAGTTTCCTGATGGGAGAGACTGACTGAAGGGGAAAATGGGTCTTGTTCTGATGGGCGGGGCCATGCTCAATAAATCTTTAATCCAATTTTCTGTTGATAGGTGGAGCTGTGTTCCCTCCCTGCTATTTACCTGGGGCCAGTAATCCAAGTCTATGCCCTAAGCAGTAATGCTGAAAAAGCTGAAGTTGAACGGTTCTATGAAGAACTTCAAGAACTTGTAGAACTAACACCCAAAAAAGATGTCCTTTTCATTATAGGGGACTGGAATGCTGAAGTAGGAAGTCAAGAAACACCTGGAGTAACATGCAAATTTGGCCTTGGAATGCAGAATGAAGCAGGGCAAAGACTAATAGAGTTTAGCCAAGAAAATGCACTGGTCATAACAAACACCCTCTTCCAACAACACAAGAGAAGACTCTACACATGGACATCACCAGATGTTCAACACTGAAATCAGACTGATTATATTCTTTGCAGCCAAAGATGGAAAAGCTCTATACAGTCAACAAAAACAAGACCAGGAGCAGACTGTGGTTCAGATCATGAACTCCTTATTACCAAATTCAGACTTAAATTGAAAAAGTAGGGGAAACCGCTAGACCACTCAGGTATGACCTAAATCAAATCCCTTATGATTATACAGTGAAAGTGAGAAATAGATTTAAGGGCTTAGATCTGATAGATAGAGTGTCTGATGAACTATGGAATGAGGTTTGTGACATGGTACAGGAGACAGGGATCAAGAAGTGGAAAAGAAATGCAAAAAGCAAAATGGTTGTCTGAGGAGGCCTTACAAATAGCTGTGAAAAGAAGAGAGGTGAAAAACGAAGGAGAAAGGAAAGATATAAGCATCTGAATGTAGAATTCCAAAGAATAGCAAGAAGAGATAAGAAAATCTTCCTCAACGCAAAGAAATAGAGGAAAACAATAGAATGGGAAAGACTAGAGATCTTTTCAAGAAAAGTAGAGATACCAAGGGAACATGTCATACAAAGATGGGCTCAATAAAGGGCAGAAATTGTCTGGACTTAACAGAAGCAGAAGATATTAAGAAGAGGTGGCAAGAATACACAGAAGAACTGTACAAAAAAGATCTTCACGACATGGATAATCACAATGGTGTGATCACTCATCTAGAGCCAGACATCCTGGAATGTGAAGTCAAGTGGGCCTTAGAAAGCATCACTATAAACAAAGCTAGTGGACGTGATGGAATTCCAGTTGAGCTATTTCAAATCCTGAAAGATAATGCTGTGAAAGTGCTGCACTCAATATGCCAGCAAATTTGGAAAACTTGGCAGTGGCCACAGGACTGGAAAAGATCAGTTTTCCTTCCAATCCCAAAGAAAGACAATGCCAAAGAATGCTCAAACTACTGCACAATTGCACTCATCTCACATGCTAGCAAAGTAATGCTCAAAATTCTCCAAGCAAGGCTTCAGCAATACGTGAACCGTGAACTTCTTGATGTTCAAGCTGGTTTTAGAAAAGGCAAAGGAACCAGAGATCAAATTGCCAGCATCCACTGGATCATGGAAAAAGCAAGAAAGTTCCATAAAAACATCTACTTCTGCTTTATTGACTATGCCAAAGCCTTTGACTGTGTTCCACAATAAACTGTGGAAAATTCTGAAAGAGATGGGAGTACCAGACCACCTGACCTGCCTCTTGAGAAATCTGTATGCAGGTCAGGAAGCAACAGTTAGAACTGGACATGGAACAACAGACTGGTTCCAAATAGGAAAAGGAGTCCGTCAAGGCTGTATATTGTCACCCTGCTTATTTAACTTCTATGCAGAGTACATCATGAGAAATGCTGAGCTGGAAGAAACACAAGCTGGAATCAAGATTGCCAGGAGAAATATCAATAACCTCATATACACCACCTTTATGGCAGAAAGTGAAGAGGAGCTAAAAAGCCTCTTGATGAAAGTGAAAGAGGAGAGTGAAAAAGTTGGCTTAAAGCTCAACATTCAGAAAACGAAGATCATGGCATCTGGTCCCATCTCTTCATGGCAAATAGAAGAGGAAACAGTGGAAACAGTGTCAGACTTTATTTTGGGGGGACTCCAAAGTCACTGTAGATGGTGATTGCAGCCATGAAATTAAAAGTTGCTTATTCCTTGGAAGAAAAGTTATGACCAATCTAGATAGCATATTCAAAAGCAGAGGCATTACTTTGCCGACTAAGGTCTGTCTAGTCAAGGCTATGGTTTTTCCTGTGGTCATGTATGAATGTGAGAGGTGGACTGTGATGAAGGCTGAGCATTGCAGAATTGATGCTTTTGAACTGTGTTGTTGGAGAAGACTCTTGAGAGTCCCTTGGACTGCAAGGAGATCCAACCAGTCCATCCTGAAGGAGATCAGCCCTGGGATTTCTTTGGAAGGAATGATGCTAAAGCTGAAACTCCCCTACTTTAGCCACCTCATGTGAAGAGTTGACTCATTGGAAAAGACTCTGATGCTGGGAGGGATTGGGGGCTGGAGGAGAAGGGGATGACAGAGGATGGGATGGCTGGATGGCATCACTGACTCGATGGCCGTGAGTCTGAGTGAACTCCTGGAGTTGGTGATGGACAGGGAGGCCTGGTGTACTGAGATTCATGGGGTTGCAAAGAGTCAGACAGGACTGGGCGACTGAACTGAGCTGAAACTATGGTGGAGGTAATGAAGGTCATTGTGACCTCCTTCAAAAGATCCCATGCATGTACTGCTACACTCACTGCCCCCAACCATGCAGCAGGCTACTACCGACCCACACCTCTGCCGATGACTCCTGGACACTCCTGGATAAGTCTGGATCAGTCTCGTGTGGGGTCACTGCTCCTTTCTCCTGGTTCCTGGTGCACAAGGTTCTGTTTGTGCCCTCCAAGAGTTTATTTCTCAGTCCTGTGTAAGTCCTGACAACTCTATGGTGGGGTTAATGGTGGCTTCCTCCAAGAGGGCTTATTCCATACCCAAGTCGGCTGTACCTTAAGCCCCTGCCCCTGTGGCAGTCCACTGCTGACCCGTAACTCCACAGAAGATGCTCCAATACAGTTCTGTCTCAGTCTCTGTGGGGTCCCTGGGTCTCAGTGTGCACAAGGTTTCTTCGAGCCCTCTGAGCATCTCTGGCTGGTATGGAGTTTGATTCTAAATGCAAATTCACCCCTCTTACCATCTTGCGGGGGCTTCCCCTTTGCCCTTGGGCATGGGGTATCTCCTCATAGCTGTTCCAGCACAGAGCAGCCACCACTCCAGTGCCTACCACCTTGCTCAGGTTTCTCTGACCTTGAACATGGAATATCTCCTACTGCCTGCTCTATCAAAGTACCGCCACAGCTTCTGACCTTGGACGTGTGGTATGGGGCAATGCCAAAGAATGTTCAAACTATCACACAGTTTCATTCATCTCACACGCTAGCAAAGTAATGCTCAAAATTCTCCAAGCCAAGCTTCAATAGTACGTGAACCATGAACTTACAGATGTTCAAGGTGGATTTAGAAAAGGCAGAGGAACCAGAGATCAAATTAGCAACATCCGTTGGATCACTGAAAAGGCAAGAGAGTCCCAGAAAAACAACTCCTACTTTTGAATAACCCAAAGTTTTTCATCCTGTGTGGATCACCACAAACTGTGGAAAACTCTTCAAGAGATGGGATTATCATACTACTTGACCTGCCTCCTGAGAAATCTGTATGGAGGTCAAGAAGCAACTGTTAGAACTGGACATGGAACAACAGACTGGCTCCAAATAGGAAAAGGAGTATGACAAGGTTGTATATTGTCACCCTGCTTCTTTAACTTATATGCAGAGTACATCATGAGAAATGCTGAGCTGGAAGAATCACAAGCTGGAATCAAGACTGCCAGGAGAAGTATCAGTAACCTCAGATATGCAGATGATACCACACTTATGGCAGAAAGAGAAGAATAACTAAAGAGCCTCTTGACGAAAGTGAAAGAGGAGAGTGAAAATGTCGGCTTAAAACTCAATATTCAGAAAACTAAGATCATGACTTCCAGTCCCAACACTTCATGGTTGAGAGATGGGTAAATAATGAAAACAGTGAGAGACTTTTTGGGGGGCTCCAAAATCACTGCAGATGGTGACTGCAGCCATGAAGTGAAAAGACACTTTCTCCTTGGAAGATAGGCTATGACCAAACTAAACAGCATATAAAAGAGCAAAGACATTACTTTGCCAACAAAGGTCTGCCCAGTCAAAGCAATGGTTTTTCCAGTAGTCATGTATGGATGTGAGAGTTGGAGTATAAAGAAAGTTGAGCACCAAAGAATTAATTAAAAAAAAAAAAAAATCGGGATTGAGAAAATATGGCGGCGGAATAGGACGGGGAGGACACTTTCTCCCTCACTACTTCATCAAAAGAACACTTCAGCACGGAATAAACTCCACAAAACAACTTCTGAAGGCTGGCAGAGGACATCAGGCATCCAGCAAAGCAGATTATTGGCTTCAAAACCAGGTAGGAATAAATATAAGGGACGAGAAAAGAGACAAAGGAAAAAAAAAAAAATCCCCAAAGCAGCATTTTTATTTACCCACTGAATTCCAAAACATTTAATTTAGGAGTCTGGCATTTCATAATCACCCATCTTGATTGACATGGGCTGACACACAAGGTGCTGACACACAAGGATACAAAGGATGATAGCCAAAGAGTTACAAAAAATAAAATGAATGCTTTTGAACTGCGGTGTTGGAGAAGACTCTTGAGAGTCCCTTGGACTGCAAGGAGATCCAACCAGTTCATCCTAAAGGAAATCAGTCCTGAGTAATCATTGGAAGTACAGATGTTGCAGCTGAAACTCCAATACTTTGGCCACCTGATGTGAAGAACTGACTTATTGGAAAAGACCCTGATGCTGAAAAAGATTGAAGGTGGGAGGAGAAGAGGATGACAGAGCATGAGATGGTTGGGTTGCATCACTGACTCAATTGACATGAGTTTGAGCAAGCTTCAGTAATTGATGATGGACAGGGAAGCCTGGCATGCTGCATTCCACGGGGTCACAATATGTTGGACATGACTGAGTGATTGAACTGAAATGAACTGACCTCTAAAGAACCCATTTCCAATAAGGTCACATTGTGAGGTACTAGGGGTTAGGACTTCCATACATGTTTTGAGGGGGGAAGGGAGGACACAATTCAAAATATAACATGTACTTTTCCCCCTCTCTTCTGAAGATTCTCTCCCCTTATCTCTCACTCTTCCTCATAACTAATGCCTACCATTTCTTAAAACTATGCATCAATGTAACCTCCTCTGGGAAAACTCCCTGACCTCCATGACCTCCTGGTGGCTCCTGGATACCCGTAGATACTCACAAATCTGGAGGGATGATGTGCACCTCTTGTGAGCTCCACATCAGTGCCATTCAAAATGTGGATAGAAACTTTACAACTTGACATTGTGACTCTGTGGGCTTCTACTGAGTTTGTCTTTAATTTCATTTTCCTATGTATTCATGTTTATGGATAGTGTGGATTGAATGGCAGGCCTCAAAGAGATGTCCTTGTCCAGTTTCTTCTAACCTGTGAATGTGAACTTTAAATTAAGCATGGAAAGATGAGATCATCCTGGACTTTCCAGGTGAGCTCTAAATGCAATGTTGAGAGTTCTTAAGAGAGTTACACACATTGAAGGCAGAGGTTAAAGTGATGCAACCACAAGCCAAGATGTTGCTGAAGCTGGAGTTCCAATACTTTGGCCACCTAATGCAAACAGCCAGCTCATTGGAAAAGACCCTCATGGTGGGAAAAATGGAAGGCAGTAGGACAAGGTGGTGACAGAGGATGAAATAGTTGGATGACATCACTGACTCAATGGACATGAGTTTCAGCAAACTCTGGGATATAGTGAAGGACAGAGAAGCCTGGTGTGCTGCAGTCCGTGGGATCCCGAAGAGTTGGACATGACTTAGTGACTGAACAACAACAACCACAAGCCAAAGAATACTTGGAACCACAGGAAGCTTGGAGAAGCAAAAACTGATCCTCCCGTAAAGCCCTCAAAGGTGTATATCCCTACCAAAATCTTGGTTTCAGACGTCTGGTCTCTAGAACTGCCAGAGAATGCATTTCTGTTGATTTAAGCCACTCAATTTGTGCTAATGTGCTGTAGCAGCCATAGATAATGAACACAATGGCATTTTATAATAGCACTGATCCGCAATGGATTTGGAGGTGGAGAGGGATTTCTCCTTAAATACATATTGTTTAAGAGGCATTATTCTGCATAATATCATTGCACATAATACAATGTACCTTGTTTTAATTTCTCTTTTCTCACTAAGGAGATTTGGACTGAAGGCAGACAGGGAACCTCCATGTAACTTTAGCTTTTAAGTCCCATTTCCTGGTCTCTGATCTGACAAAAAGCAGACAATAATACAGTGACTAGGACTTCCCAGGTGGCTCTGGTTAAAAAAAAAAAAATCCTACCAGCCAATGCAGGAGACACAAGAGACCCAGGTTTGATCCCTGAGATAGGAAGATCCCTTGAATAGAAAATGGCAACCCATTACAGTGTTCTTGTCTGGAAAGTTCCATGGATAGAGTAGCATGGCGAGTTATAGTCCTTGGTGTCACAGTCAGACATAACAGCGACTGAGCAGAGACAGCAGCAGGAATACGTTGAATACACACATAGGGTCAGGAATATCACCTTGGGCTACGGTATGCTGAAGATAAGCCTAAGGTCTTTGTACTGCTTGAACAGAGCACCTCTAACCCATATCCCCTTTGAGTGAATTCTGGATGGGTTCCAAAACTTGTGGGGAGGTGCAGATGACAGATGAGATTGTCGAATGCTGCCTTTCCCCCAGATAGCACCAGGACAACCTGCTGTTAAGTCAAGCCTGAGTTTATTCTTTTCTCAGTGAGACAAAATCTTAGCAGTGTCTTGGAGAGGAGAAGGCAAAGTCAGGATGTCTATAATGTTCTGGAGTCTGTTTCAGAAGCTCTTTCAAGGAAGGACTTGGTTAAGATTGGATAAAGATCACAAAATAAGAGTTTAAGATTGATGGCCACAGCAGGAGAAGCAGCGAGGATTCAAAGAATTTTGGAAAGTAAATTGTCAGTTGATTTTTCTTTTGAAAAGTTGAATAATTGAATGTTCATTTAAATCATTTCTTTGGGAAACATGCAGGAACAAGCAATAGTTTCAACTTTCATCTTCTGGGCAAGAGTTCTCTGAAATAGTCAGCTCTTGTTGATGCAGAGAGTAGAACAGAAAATTCTGTTACTGTAGATAGTCTCTGGGTGGTTGTAGATGGTTTCAGTTCTCTTGAATCAGGTGACCCACCTGAGAGATGAGACAGTGGTGGATGCTCAGAGCTGGAGGGCCCAGACATGATCAGCTGCTTATCAAGATGCTAAAAAATAATCTTGCAACAGGGAATCTTTGTCCTCATAACCATATAACACAATAATGTAATTTGAATGTTGCACACTGTTCTCTTGGCATTAACTTTTCATTACTGATCCCAGAGGAATCCCTTTGTTCTCTTTCCTCCACCTTCCCTGTCCTTCTGGCCATGGTGTAGCCTTGACTCAATTACAGGGCTAGATAGGCATCTAAAATTTGGTTAGGCTTCCTCTTTTTGTCCCAGAGCCCACCACGGCCAGTGTGAACATTCGCCGGTAGGTAAGTCACAAAAGACTGTATGGGTAACTTTTTCATATCCCTCCAGGGGCAGGAGATCTTCCCAGAAGCTTCTGATGTGATTATTCTGCTGCAGACATCAGGCAAAATGAGCAGGCCTAGAAGGGGTAAATGCTGTGTCTGGCCTCAGACAAGAAGATCTAATCTGATTTGTAAGCAGGGAGAAAATAACTCCTTCTGAAGAAACACTAAGCCTGATTTGTCTAGACTTGTGTTGGGAGGGGTACATGGGGCTGGTGGGTGGTGGGTGGTGGTTGTAGATAACTAATATTGATTGAGGGCCTGCAAACCATTTTTATACACATCACATCATGGAAAACTCAGCATATCCACAATCTTTGAAATCAAATAATATTTTAATACTCTTAAATTTGAATGTATGCACACTGTTCTCTTGGCATTAACTTTTCATTACTGATCCCAGAGGAATCCCTTTGTTCTCTTTCCTCCACCTTCCCTGTCCTTCTGGCCATGGTGTAGCCTTGACTCAATTACAGGGCTAGATAGGCATCTAAAATTTGGTTAGGCTTCCTCTTTTTGTCCCAGAGCCCACCACGGCCAGTGTGAACATTCGCTGGTAGGTAAGTCACAAAAGACTGTATGGGTAACTTTTTCATATCCCTCCAGGGGCAGGAGATCTTCCCAGAAGCTTCTGATGTGATTATTCTGCTGCAGACATCAGGCAAAATGAGCAGGCCTAGAAGGGGTAAATGCTGTGTCTGGCCTCAGACAAGAAGATCTAATCTGATTTGTAAGCAGGGAGAAAATAACTCCTTCTGAAGAAACACTAAGCCTGATTTGTCTAGACTTGTGTTGGGAGGGGTACATGGGGCTGGTGGGTGGTGGGTGGTGGTTGTAGATAACTAATATTGATTGAGGGCCTGCAAACCATTTTTATACACATCACATCATGGAAAACTCAGCATATCCACAATCTTTGAAATCAAATAATATTTTAATAGTCTTACAAACCTCGGTTTAAAATAAATTTGTAGCAAATCTTTTCTAAAATTAGAAAATCTGCTTGGTTTTATTTATTTTTTTCTAGTTGACTTCTCTTTGACAAAAGACAACAGTTAATATCTTCCACTGAACACATGCTACCCATATAGGTAAGGTGAAGTTTGACCTTCTAGTCTCAACAATAGCAACAACAATTCTCTAATATTTTGTTTGTTAATTGTGAATAAAATGAAAAGAACTGAAGGGTGAAGAGTCCATTCTCTTCAGAATTTATTTCCCACCAGTGCTTCCATTCTGCTGTCTAATCCTCACTGGTTTAGTACTAGCGATGAGGGCATCCTCTAGAAAGGGGCGTCTTCAGCTCCACCCTCCCTCCTTCACCCGTTTGCTTCCATGTAGCTCAACGCAGCTCTGCCCCCTGGCTTCTGTGACTGCTCTCCATGGTCTCCTCCTCCAGATCCCCTTCTTGGGCTCCTCTGTTTAAATCTCTTTATATGCAGTTTCGTCCTCGACTCTTCCTCTCTTCCCTTCTCTCCCTTAGAACATCAGGACTCCTGTGATTACTTTCATGCAGACCACCTCAGTCCTGCTTCTCTGTCCTGACCCTCAGAACTCTGCTCACCCTTTCATCTCACCTGACTTGAGTTCTGATCATGCAGGCATCCCTGGCATTTTGCCCCATCCACTGCATCTGACATCCTGGTCCTAGCATCTCCATAAACCTTTTTGAGCACGTGGCATGCTACACTAAAAAAGCCTACCATCAAGAACTTCCCTCAGACTATAGAAATTTTTTAGCCTTGTAGTCAGCTTTAGCCTTGTAGTCAAGATCCAGGTGGTCTGGCTTCCAAACGTCTATATGTGTGCTAAGTTGCTTCAGTACTATGTAGCTCTTTGCAACTCTGTGGACTGTAGCTCACCAGGCTCCTCTGTCTATGGGATTCTCCAAGTGAAAATACTGGAGTGGGTTGCCACGCCTTACTCCAGGAGATCTTCCAGACCCAGGGATGGAAGCCACCTCTCTAATAGCTCCTGCATTGCAGATGGATTCTCTACCACTGAGCCACCTGGGGAGCCCCTCCAAAGGTCTACCACTACCCTATTGCCATACATTTTAGCTAGACAATACCCCTAATCTTTCCTTATATCTGAGAATTTCTTACAATTTTTCCTCAGTTATTACAGTCTTTCATGTCCAATTTCTGCATGTTCAGATCTCATCCAGCATTCTTATCTAGTCCTTTGTGTGAAAAGTCTCTTAGAAAGTACTTATAATGTATATAATATATATGTAAAATAAATTCCAAAAGCTATCTTCAGTGAGTGTACTATCCTGGAAATTAAACAGAAGATGCTTATCCATGACTTCACTGGAAAGCCCAGTTATATTAATTGCCGTTAAAGAGAGAAGTACATGAAAGGGACTCTCCTGGCAGTCCAGTGGCTAAGACTGCATGCCCAAGGCAGGGGGTGGGGGTTCAACACCATTGTGTGACCAAAATAGATAAAGTATAAAAGGACTCACCTATTACTATTTCAAGAAGTTAGAAAAAGGAAAATAAATTCCAAAGAAAGTAGAATCAGGAGACAGTAAAGTAAAATCAGAAACTAATGATTAAGAAAACAAACAAAAAAATGTAACTTTAAAAGCTATAACTTTGTAACTCTAAAATTTGAATAGCTGAAAAATATGTATGGTGGTTGGTTCTACCTTTAAGGAAGAAACAGGAGGGAAAAGCACAGCAACACAAAATAATGACAAAGAGAAACTTGCCCCATATGCAGAGGAAGGATAGATAGATGTGAGACTAAGTGAAAGTGAAGTCGCTCAGTTGCGTCCAACTCTTTGCGACCCTGTGGACTGTAGCCTACCAGGCTCCTCTGTCTACAGGATTCTCCAAGCAAGAATACTGGAGTGGGTTGCCATTTCCTTCTCTAGGGGATATTCCCAACCCAGGGACTGAACCAGAGTCTCCCACATTGCAGGCAGATGCTTTAACCTCTGAACCACCGGGGAAGCCCTAGATGTGAGACTACTATGTACTAATATAATTAGTATATTTGAAAATGCAAATAAAACTGATGCTCTTCTATGAAAATATACCTTACCAAAATTAGATTAGAAAGACATGGAAAACCTAAAAAAGTTAATGACATATAAGAAATTAAGAAAATTCTCTATGACACACCTCCCAGAGTAATGGAAATAAAAGCAAAAATAAACAAGTGGGGCCTAATTAAACTTAAAAGCTTTTGCACAATGAAGGAAATTATAAGAAGGTGAAAAGACAGCCATCAGAATGGGAGAAAATAATAGCAAATGAAGCAGCTGATGAAGAATTAATCTCCAAAATATACAATCAGCTCTTGCAGCTCAATACCGGAAAAATAAACCACCCAATCAAAAAATGAGCTGAAGAACTAAACAGACATTTCTCCAAAGAGGACATACAGATGGCTAACAAACACATGAAAAGATGCTCAACATCGCTCATTATCAGAGAAACGTAAATCAAAACCATAATGATGTACCATCTCATGCGATTCAGAATGGCTGCTATCCAAAAGTCTCCAATGCATGAAGATGAAAAGTGAAAGTGAAGTCGTTCAGTCACGTCCAACTCTGAGCGACCTCATGGACTGCAGCCTACCAGGCTCCTCCGTTCATTGGATTTTCCAGGCAAGAGTACTGGAGTGGGGTGCCATTGCCTTCTCATCCAAAAGTCTACAAACAATAAATGCTGGAGAGAATGTGGAGAAAAGGGAACCCTCTTATACTGTTGGTGGGAGTGCAAACTCGTACAGCCACTATGGAGAACAGTGTGGAGATTCCTTAAAAAACTGGAAATAGAACTGCCATATGACCCAGCAATCCCACTGCTGGTCATACACACCGAGGGAACCAGAACTGAAAGAGGCAAGTGTACCCCAATGTTCATCCCAGCACTGTTTATAATAGCTAGGACATTGGCACAATACACAATGGAGTATTACTCAGCTGTTGAAAAGAACACATTTGAGTCAGTTCTAATGAGGCAGATGAAACTAGAGTCTATTATACAGAGTGAAGTAAGTCAGAAAGAAAAACACCAATACAGTATATTAACACATATATATGGAACTTAGGAAGATGGTAACAATGACCCTATATGTAAGGCAGAAAAAGAGACACAGAGGTAAAGAACAGGCTTTTTTGGACTCCGTGGGAGAAGGTGAGGGTGAGATGGTTTGAAAGAATAGCACTGAAACATGTATATTACCATATATAAAAGAAAAAAAAACCCAACTCCAGATAACCACAACTTGGGACCGCAACATCAAGTACCTTGAAGCAACTGTGCGATACTTGACAATCCTAGACTTGTGTGCATATCTGTGTGTGATGGTCCTAATAACCCAGATAGGAAGCAGTAAAATCATAGTTCAAAGCAGGTCCTGGCATAGGGTCATAATTGGTCCTAGAAACTGCAAGGTGAAGTAAGTCTACATGAGCAGACAAAACAAAGTAAAATAAGCAGGTGCAGGAACAGATAAAGATTCAAAAGCTTCAAGCTTTGTGGTGCTTAATTCTAAATAATGAAACATTTTCATTTTACCCATAAAGGAAAAGACTACATTTGGAATGATCATGTACTATGGAGTCTTATTACTGGAAACTGGGGTGGGGAGCAACTTGGATTACAACCTGAGCAAATGTCTAGAGTTTATTAACCCATTGCACCAAAAATCTGCTTGAAGCCAGTAAGTTAAACATGTAACAAATAAGAAATATATAAATACCAATGTTTTTAGTTATTGGCACCTGGAGAATGTTTAAGTATTATTTAAGGTAAAATAATGGTGCCACACAAAGAAGAGGTGTTTTAACTTTAGACTTTAAGAAAAGAGTAAATTCAACAAGGACCTACTATACAGCACATAGAACTCAGTGTTATGTGCGAGCCTGGTTAGGAGTGGGATTTGAGGAAGAATGGATACATGTATACATATGGCTGAGTCCCTTCACTGTTCACCTGAAACTACCACAACACTGTTAATCAGCTATACCCCGTAACAAAATAAAAAGTTTTAAAGTCTGAAAAAAAAATTGCTTTCCAGTGCAGAGGACCTGGGTTTAATTCCTGGTCAGGAAGCTAGGATGCCACATTCTTCCTAAGCCTGCTCCCCTCAACTAGAAAGAAGCCCAAGGGCCACAATGCAAGATCCTGAGTGCTGCAACTAAGACCAAACGTAAAGAAATAATAATAACTTTTAAAAAGGCAAGAAGAGGGAATTCCTTAGGTGTCAGATATAGAGCAGTAGCTGAGGTTATGTAGCCCTCAAGAGGACCAGAGATGGGCTGTAGAGACTGGTGTTTAAAAGCCCACAGGTCTGGCATTTAATGAGGACCTGGAGCTGGTGCCAGGACTTAGCTGCCATCCACAAACAGGAATCTGAGTGTCCTTCCACTCACCCAGGTTCTCAGTAAGAGGAGAGAGTTAGTCCTTCCAGGCTGGAATCATATAATTGGAATCTTGGATCTGTACCACATACATGCAGGACCTGCTTTCTCAAAGTGGCAAAATCCAAGCCAATCCACTAACATAAAAAATGGTCCTATCTGAATCAGGGGACTCAAAATAGTACCTTAGTAGAGGCAACCAAAAGGAACATCCTCAAATGGAGATCCTCCCTACAAGCCAAGTCGCACGAGTAGAAATCCCTTAAGCAAGAATTATACCTGTGAGGAAACCCAGTGCTGTTTAAATACAATGTATACACTCCTATGAATAAAGCTGAGCGCCGAAGAATTGATGCTTTTGAACTGTGATGTTGGAGAAGACTCTTGAGAGTCCCTTGGACTGCAAAGAGATCCAACCAGTCCATTCTAAAGGAGATCAGCCCTGGGTGTTCTTTGGAAGGAAGGATGCTAAAGCTGAAACCCC
>SJYC01093138.1:0-20075 GCA_006408675.1 Madoqua kirkii | reverse complement strand
CCAAAGAATTGATGCTTTTGGACTGTGGTGTTGGAGAAGACTCTTGAGAGTCCCTTGGACTGCAAGGAGATCCAACCAGTCCATTCTGAAGGAGATCAGCCCTGGGATTTCTTTGGAAGGAATGATGCTAAAGCTGAAACTCCAGTACTTTGGCCACCTCATGCGAAGAGTTGACTCATTGGAAAAGACTTTGATGCTGGGAAGGACTGGGTGCAGGAGGAGAAGGGGACGACAGAGGATGAGATAGCTGGATGGCATAACTGACTTGATGAACGTGAATCTGAGTGAACTCCGGGAGTTGGTGATGGACAGGGAGTCTTGACGTACTGCTATTCATGGGATCGCAAAGAGTTGGACACGACTGAGCGACTGAACTGAACTGAACTGAATGGAATTAAAGAGCTGTTTCTCTTACTGAATCATAAATCATGCAAGTTCAGATAACACATTACTCACCTTTGTATCCCCAGTGCTGTGTTATCAAAAAATATGGAAAGCTGAATGAAGTTTGAAAACAAATATCATTATATGTAGCAGAAATGAGAAATCTACAAGTTAACCTCACATTGACTGTAGATGCACCAAGGTAAAAAAAGAGTAGTATGAAATTATCTGATAAAAACAGCCACAATATTATAAAGTAATTATCCTCCAATTAAAATAAATACATTAAAAATTAATCTGAAAAAATCCAACATAGCCCATTATGAATTAATATCCATCTGATGAGTGCAAAAATATTTAATATTAGTAAGTCAGATAACAACATATTTATGTCAATAGATCAATGCATAAAATAATGATAAGTTTCAAGCCAAGTTTTATTTAACAAAATTTAAGTCATTGATGGGAAGGGAACAGAGCAAAACATCAGTCACCTAAGAACAGAAGAGTACTGCCCACAGATGATAAAGTACAGCTATTTTAACTGAGTGTGAAAGAAAGTGAAAGTGTTAGTCATTCAGTCATGTCTGACTCTTTGCGACCTCATGAACCATAGCCCACCAAGCTCCTCTGTCCTTGGATTTCTCCAGGCAGGAATACTGGAGTGAAATGCCATCCCTTCTCCAGAGGATCTTCCTGATCCAGGGGTTGAAACTAGGTCTCCTGTATTGGAGGCAGATTCTTTACTGTTTGAGCCACCACGGAAGTTTGAGAGTCATCATTAAAACTTAAAAAAAACAAAACCAACCAATAAATGCAGGAAGGGGAAATTGTGCCAAGTGTTATAACTATTTTAACATTGTTTCTATTAATTCAAAAGAAACACCATAAAAAAGTAAATGAGATATAATATTAGGAAATCAAAACAAAATTGGTCACTATAAGTTGCTGACATGATTGCCTACTTGAGACACCAAAAAAAGGTCAATTTAAATAGAATTTGAATAATCAGTGTCATCAGCTTTCTTGGATTTGCAAATAATAATTACAAAAGATAAGAGAAAAAGAGTGACTGTTCATAATTGCAGTGACATATAGGCACACCTGGCACAGAAAGGGGGTTTGATGCATGTCTGTTAAACCAGAGTGTATGCTGCTGCTGCTGTTTAGTCGCTCAGTCATGTCCAACTCTTTGTGACCCCTTGGGCAGTAACCTGCCAGACTTCTCTGCCCATGGGATTTTCCAGGCAAGAATACTGGAGTGCGTTACCATTCCCTTCTCCAGGGGATCTTCCCAACCCAGGGATTGAATGCAGGTCTCCTGTGTCTCCTGCATTGGGATTCTTCACCACTGAGCTATGTGGGAAGCCCTAAAGAGTGTACACAACCTAGTAGAAAGCAAGTGACCATGGGGGTGAGGTAGAGAAGCAGATATTTGCTGAAGCAGAGATTCTTCAATGAGAAACTGCATCAGAATCAACTGGAGGGCTTGTTAAAATGGACTGTTGGGTCCCTTCCCATGAGTTCCTGTCGTTGTGATTGAGCACGGTCTGAGAATCTGCATTTCTGTCATATTCCTGGGGATATTCTGCTCCTCCAGGAGCCCCACTTTCAGAGCTACTGTGAGTGAAAGTCACAACTCCATGGACTATACGGTCATGGAATTCTCCAGGCCAGAATTCTGGAGTGGGTAGCCTTTCCCTTCTCCAGGGGATCTTTGTAACCTGGGATCGAACCCAGGGATCGAACGCAGGTCTCCTGCATTGTAGGTGGATTCTTTACCAGCTAAGCCACATGGGCTTTCTTGGTGGCTCAGAGGGTAAACCATCTGCCTGCAATGCAGGAGACCCGGGTTCGATCCCTGGGTCAGGAAGATCCCCTGTAGAAGGAAATGACAATCCACTCCAGTACTCTTGCCTGGAAAATTCCACGGATGGAGGAGCCGGGTGGGCTTCAGTCCATGGGGTTGTAAAGAGTCAGACAGGACTGAGCGACTTCACTTCACTTTAAGAAGGGAAGCCCAAGAATACTGGAATAGGTAGCCTATCCCTTCTCCAATGGATCTTCCTGACCCAGAGATCAAACCACGGTCTTCTGCATTGCAGTCAGATTCTTTACCAACTGAGCTATCAGGGAAGCCTGAGAGCTACTGTACTAGAGAAGAATAAGAAAGGTATTAGCAGGTGGATTGAAAACACTTACTACATCTAAGAGAGTGACAATTCTTGATACTGAGAAAGTCACTAGTTTCTAGAGGGGCTGAAGCAGACAGAAAACAATTGTAATGGAATCAAAAAAGACATAAATAGCCAGGAAAATAAATTCTAGAAATTTAACAGGAAACCATCTTGTGTTATTATCTGTTTTGTTACCTCCTTCTGGGAACCACCACTGTTTTTATTCTCCTTTCTATACACAGCACTCACTCATACAGCATGATCCCCTTGGCTGGGATTGCTCAACAAAATGCTTGTGCAGCCTCTTCACCTCTTTCTCTTGGATGGTGAAAATAGATTCTCCCAGGGAGATGGAACCTGTCACAAAGCCATGACTGTGGGAGTTACCCGTGTGGTCTCCTCCTGGTCAGGCATCAGTGAACTAGGGTGAGGCTGCTAGGGAGGTATTTACAGTTTCTCCAGCCCTAGGGAGAAGGATTCTCACCACTCCTCATTAAAGAAATTGTCCTCTGGTGCTCTGTTCTTCAAGTTATTCAGCTCCCTTTGGGTGGAGAGGAAATGGCAGAACAGAATGGTGTGTGCTCCAGGAAGGCAGCTTTGGGGCTAGATGGATCTCTCTCCCATTACCACCCTCTTTCTTCCTGGAAAAGCTTTCATAATTTTTGATTTGACTTTGAGGAAAAGAAGTTCTCCCTCAGGAATGTGTCTCTGATGTAAAGACTCATCTCCCTGTAGACACACCACTTAGGGTCACAAAGTAATACAGAGGAAAAGAGACACATCTGTCTCAGTGAATCCTCATGACACTTGATATTTGTTATGTAGACAAGAGACATGTTTCAAGAGAGGGTCATCAACTGTGTTAAATGATGCTATGAGGTCAAGGAACAAAGGCTGAATGATAGCCTGTAGATTTAGTGACATGGAAACAGTGGAAAAAGCAATTTTGGTAGAGTGCTGGGGAGGGGTCTATTTGCAGAGCTTGGGAGTGATGTGGCAATGGGGAATTTGACCCTGTGAGTTTAAAACATTCTGCCAAGAATTTTGGTGGTGAAGGGAAAGAAAGAGACAATTGTTTCACATGGGTTTTTTTTTTTTTTTTCCATTTCAGACTTGAGAAAGTATTTAGATGGCAAAAGAAATGCTTCACTTGGCTGTAGCAAATTAAATTGATACTGTGTCATTTAATGAAAATAATATCTGATATATTTCTAAATGAATGAATCATTTATTTCATAAATTATTCTTAGTTTTAAGTAATCAGTCACCTTTAATTAGTTGATAATAAAACTAGAACAGTGAAATTAAAGATGTGGTGTGATCACAAGTTTCCTGGGTTAAAGTAACCTCCAATCACCAAGAATAACATCATTGAATTATCTGTTTTCTACTATGTATTGGATTTTAAGATTTCTATTCTGTAAGATTTTAATTGAAAAACATGAATGAATGTATTGTCCAACCCAATATATATCACTTGACAAAGATATGTAAACTCAATGGTATAACCCAAGAGCCACTGGAACTATAAATACAAGATGTCAGTAAAATTGAACTGATAAACTCCAGAAGAAGTAAAGCTACTAGAACAATTTAAAAGAGAGATTAAAATAAATACAATGGAGATGTGAGGATAAAGAAAGAATAGCATCATTAAGCATAAATAGGAGGCAATGTTCTACTTCCTGGTAGCTCAACTGGTAAAGAATCCGCCTGCAATGCAGAAGACGGAGGTTTGATCCCTGGGTCAGGAAGATCCCCTGGAGAAGTGATAGGCTACCTGTTCCAGTATTCATGGCCTTCCCTGGTAGCTCAGATGGTAAAGAATCTGCCGGTTACACGGGAGACCTGGTTTGATCCCTGGATTGGGAAGGTCCCCTGGAGGAGGGCATGACAACCCACTCTAGTATTCTTGCCTGGAGAATCCCTATGAACGGAGGAGCCTGGTGGGCTACAGTCCATGATGTTGCAAAGAGTCAGACAGGAATGAGCAAATAAGCATGATTGTATCAGAATGACTCAAGCCAATAAGGCTTCCACCTTTAGTCACTTGGACTGCCAGAATTCTTTTCTCTCTTACTGTCTTCTAAACCAGATCCTCATGGACTCACATGCCTGATCCCAACTCCTTCCCTGGTGGCTCAGTGGTAAAGAGTCTACCTGCCAGTGCAGGAGACATGGGTTAGATAACCTGGGTACTGGGCTCCAGGCTCCTTTGTCCACGGAATTCCCCAGACAGGAATACTAGAGTGGGTTCGCCATTACCTTCTTCAGGTGATCTTCCCAACTCAGGGACTGAACCTGAATGAGCCACCAGGGAAGCTCATATAATAGTACTGCCTAAAAGCTGGGTCTGCCTTACAAAATCAAGAAGAATGGCCTGGTGTTTATCTGCTGACTTGAGGAAGCCACAGTTCTGTTCCCGGGATTCAGCTCTGCAAGCTGACACCAGACCCATGGTGACTCAGCCCTTTCCAGTCCCTGGGAACCATGGCTGGCAAAGCCTACCTCCTCCAATTTTATTGAATCCAGTCCTTTTTGCTAGAAAATTGTCTCATTGGTTTCATCCGAGCCCAAGATGTCCAGTGCCCTCTGATTTGGTGTGTTCTGCTGGGCCAGCATGATTTTTCCAGCATTCACTAGCATTCACCCTAGCCAGTCCTGCTGGTTTCCCAGACAAGCGGCAGGTTTGGAAAAGGTTACCAGTGTCCTCGCTACAACTGCCTCCTCAGGCACACAAAGGGTACACAGACTCTACTGTGACACTTTACTAGGTGCTAGTCTGATTTTAGTTTCTAGCTTTGGTTCTGTGAAATGGAATTAAGGCTAAGCCAGGAGGTGTGGAGAGAGGGGCAAAGACACAGAAGCTGCAAAGGGACCACATAGTCTCACAGTTCAGGCACAAAGTCATTGCTCAAGAAAATTAAGCACTCCCCAAAACACCTCTTATTGTGTGTGTGTGTGTGTGTGTGTCTGTGTGTGTCTGTGTGTGTGTGTCTGTGTCTGTGTTTCTTGTGGAATTTAGAGAAATCAGATTGAGAGTGCAGATGAGAGTGTGGACTTTCTGTTTTCAGGAAGTACTGTTTAAAAATGCTTCTAATCAGACCCTACTTGGCTAGCAGGCTTCTTATGGAGCCAACTGACTCACCTGCCATCTCAGCAGCTTGCCTGGTTGGGGCCTATCCTGACCTCAGACAGTATTAAGAAATTCCAGCCAAGTACCCTTCTGTCTATAAGGGACCACCCATCTTTCAGGTCTCTCACCATGGCCCTTCAGTTACTGATGTCAGGGAAGGGGAAAAATTCTCTTTCCTCTCTTCTTGAGTTCTTACAGCTAGGCTAATCATAAAATTGACAGAACATATAGTCACAGGAGAAAAGGAAACAAATTTTAATTCACATGAATGGAATCTCATAGAAATGAGGACTAAGAGGTGGCCAAAGTAGGCAGCTTTCACAGTATTTAGCCAAGGAAACGATAAATTTGTGAGGAATTGACAGTGCAAAGAAATTTAGGCTTTGGGTGCTTAATTATTAATAGTGATGAATCTGAACCATTTTGTTATGTTATTGTTTAGTTGGTCAGTTGTGTTCAACTCTTTGCGACCCCATGGACTAAAGCCCAGCAGGCTCCTCCATCCATGGGATTTCCCAGGCAAGAATATTGGAAAGGGTTGCCATTTCCTTCTCCAGGGGATCTTCCCAGCTCAGGGACTGAACCTGCATCTCTGGCATATCCTAAATTGTCAGGCAGATTCTTTACCAATGAGTCACCAGGGAAACCTGAACAGAGTTTGGGCTTGGGGTAGTAAATTCAAGTTAAGTAACAAGATTTGTTTACACAGGCTTCTCAGCTATGAATTCTCTGTCTCCGATGATAAGTGTTTCCTCCTACTTCCAGATGGAGGGAGTGTACCTTTCTCAGGAGAGATTCATTTCTTGCTTTTCAGGGAGACAGAGAGCGGTCAGAAATTCTTACTCACATTGTCTGCTTCTAAGCAAGTCCAATTCAAAATAATCAATATGCCATTGTGACTGATGTGGGGATCGCCCACCCTGAGCCCGGACCAGGCAGAGGAAAAGAGAATACAGCACATTCAGAGTATTGCTAGATCTGAGACACTGTGAGACAGAAAGGGGGCAGGGCACGACTTTTAAAAAAATGACATAGGCATTGAAGACACAACACAAACTGGCTAGAACCAGCTAGATCCAAAATGGTGAACAAGTCAACTTCCATTAGAACTTGGGCCACAGATACACTCATTGTAATACGTCGTCTGGTAAATGACACACCCGCAGGCTCCGTGGCAGTTCCAAGGGTGACCATGGAGGTCAAAGAGCGAGCTTTGGCCCCACTTCCCGGCAATCTCTGCCCCTTCCTAAAATAAGTGGAATACTCCTCCCACTCATCACCCTATGAATTTACCCACCCTATAAAGAACCGACAACCTTGCCCCCTGGTACCTCTTGCCATCTGAGATGGCCCACACTCCATCTGCGGGGTGTGTATCTCCCTGAATAAACCTTCGTTTGCTTTACTATGGCTCATTCTTGAATTCTTTCCTATGTGATACTAAGAACACACCCTTGAGATGTGTCCAGGGATGTGCTGAGATCTGGGATGTGACCACCCTCTCATACTCCACTTAGTTTGCTTCTCCAGACAGTTGGACAGAGAAGTACAGAGAAGAAAGAAAGAGGCCAAGTAGTCTCTTCTAAAGTCTCTGTGGTCTTAAGTTTTACACTTGTTTTAGCTGTCTTGTCAGCATATACGATTTTTTAAAGACCCTGATGGTTATAAAGATTGAAGGTAGGAGGAAAAGGGGATGGCAAAGGATGAGATGGTTGCATGGTATCACTGACTCAATGGGCATGAGTCTGAGCAAGCTCCAGAGATGATGAAGGACAGGGAACTCTGGTATGTTGCAATCCATGGGGTTGTAAAGAGTCTGACATGACTCAGTGACTGAACAACAATTCAGCCCACACCATCCATAAACATGAAGACATAGGAAATGAAATTATAGAAGCCCACTGACTGCACAGTATCAAATTACTGTAAAGTTTCGAGCCACATTTTGAGTGCCACTGATGTGGAGCTTATGAGAGATGCTGGTCATCCCTCCAGATTTGTGAGTATCTGTGGTGGTCCTGGGGGCAAAGGTCACGGAGGCTTCCCGGAGGAAGTTACACTGAGGTGCAGTTTTAAGAAATGGTAGGCATTAACTTTGAGGAAGAGTGAGAGCTAGAGGGAAGAGCATCTTTAGAAGAGAGGAACAAAAATATATGTTATATGATGAATTGTGTCCCCTCTTCTCCCCCCCAAAAGATACATTGAACTCCTAACAACTAGTACCTCACAGTGTGACCTTTTTGAAAATAGGTTCTTTACAGAGGTAGTCCAGTTAAAATAAGGTACTTAGGGTGGGCCCCAATCTAATATGACTGGCATCCTTATAGAACAAACATTTGGACACAGAGATGGACATGTACAGAGGAAGTTGATGTGAAGACACAAGGAGAAGATGGCCTAGCCTTTGCTTCCTCCCTGCTCTGGATCTACAGTTCCTTGTTCTACACATAGGACCTTGTTGTTTATCCATCCTACAAATAATTGCATCTGCTAATCCCAAACTCCCAGTCTTTTCCTCCCCTACTCCCTTGCAGCCACACATCCGTTCTCTATGTCTGTGAGCCTGTTTCTGTTTTGTAGATAAGTTCCATTGTGTCATATTTTAGGTTCCACATATAAGTGATATCGTATGGCATTGTGTTTCTGTTTTGTGGATAAGATTGTTTGTGTCATGTTTTAGATTCCACATATAAGTGACATAATATGATATTTGTCTCTCTCTTTCTGACTTTCTTTGCTTATTATGGTAATCTCTATGTTGCTACAAATGACATTATTTCACTCTTATGGCTGAGCAGTGTTACATTTTATATATATACCACACTTTCTTTATCCATTCATCTGTCATTGTTTCCATATATTTTGTAAATAATGCTGCTACGGACAAGAGGTGGATGTATCTTTCAAATTATAGTTTTGTCTGGATATACTCCCAGGAGTGGAATTGCTAGATAATATGCCAACTCTCAGATGGTGCTAGCGGTAAAGAACCAGTCTGCCAATGCCGGAGATGTAAGAGATGCGAGTTCAATCCCTGGGTCATTACAATCCCCAGGGATTGTAATGGAGGAGGGCTTGGCAATGCACTCTAGTATTCTTTCTCAGAGAATCCCATGGACAGAGGAGCCTGGTGGGCTACAGTACACAGGGTTTTACAGGGTTGGAGATGACTAAAGTGACTTAGCATGCATGCCAACTCTCTATTTTTAGTTTTTTGAAGAACTTCCTGTTCTATACTGTTCTCCATAGAGGCTGTACCAAGTTATAGTCCCACCAGCAGTATAAGAGAGTTCCCCTTTCTCCATACTCTCTCCAGCATTTATTATCTGTAGATTTGTTTGAAGATGATCATTCTGACTGGTGTGAGGTGGTGCTTCATTGTAATTTTGATTTACATTTCTCCAGTGTAGTGATGATGAGCGTTTGTTCATGTACCTATTGGCCACCTGTATGTCTTTTGTGGAGAAATGTCTATTTAGGTCTTTTGCCCATTTTTCAAAAGGGATTTGGGGGTTTTTGTTGCTGACTTGTATAAACTGTTTGTGTATTTTGGAAATGAAGTCCTTGTTGGTCACATCATTTGCAAATATTTTCTGCCACTTGGTATAACCTCCACTTTAGTCTGTTGAGACTGCCATGGGATGCTGAGTGCATTTTTCCAGTTCCTCCTGCAACAGCGATCCCAAACATGCAGTGAAGTAAACAAGCTAAAGAATTATTTCTTGTTCACATATCAAATGGGGAATAAACAGTCAAAAGCAGAGTCAATGGCTTTACAATGCTGAGAGTCTAAGGTCTGTCTGACTTGTCATTCTATGATCCCTAGACTGTTGAGCTAATGTTCATGATCAAGATACATTACTACCACATCCCAGCCAGTGAGTAGGAAGAAATGCACTTTCCTTCATCTTTAAATGCAGGAGCTAGTGTTTGCAAGCATATATCACTTCACATGGCCATGTTAAGCTGTGAGGGAGGCTGGGAGATGGAGTCTCTCTTCTGTGTGGTGATGTGTCCAGCTAAAAGATGAGGACTTTATTACTAAGAATGATGGGAAGAACAGATTGGGAATGGTAGCACCACCATTTTTGACCCTTCTTCATAACCATTTGTCATCACATCCTGGCCCATGCCCACTCCTGATGCCTTTCCTTTTCTTTATCCCTGCTGACACCATAATGGAACGACCCTTACAGCATCATGCTGCTGCTGCTAAGTCGCTTCAGTCGTGTCCGACTCTGTGTGACCCCATAGACGGCAGCCCACCAGGCTTCCCCGTCCCTGGGATTCTCCAGGCAAGAACACTGGAGTGGGTTGTCATTTCCTTCTCCAATGCATGAAAGTGAAAAGTGAAAGTAAAGTCGCTCAGTCATGCCCAACTCTTAGCGACCCCATGGACTGCAGCCTACCAGGCTCCTCCATCCATGGGATTTTCCAGGCAAGAGTACTGGAGTGGGTTGCCATTGCCTTCTCCTCAGATTCTTCAAGGAGCCGGTGATTCTCCCTCAAGTTATAGGTTCAAGTTCAAATCCCTAATCAATGTACAAGTGAGAATGTGTCTATCAACCTTCTTCTTAAATCTTCTCTCCAGTCACTTGCCTTGTGCAGCTAAAACCCAAGATCTCCTAAAATGAGAATGTGTCTACCAACCTTCTTCTTAAATCTTCTCTCCAGTCACTTGCCTTGTGCAACTAAAACCCAAGATTTCCTAAAATGACTCTGAAAGAGTAGGCCGTGCTCTTTCACACTCCACATCTTTATGCCTGCTGTTCTAACTGGAATACCTGGGCAAACTCCAATGCATCCTTATGCATGTGTGTGTGTTTATTCAGTCACTTCGGTTGTGTCTGACTCTTTGTGATCTTATGGGCTACAACCTGCCTGTCTCCTCTGTCCATGGACTTCTCCAGGCAAGAACACTGGAGTGAGTTGCCACGCCCTCCTCCAGGGGATCTTCCCAACCCAGGGATTGAACTCATGCTTCCTGCATTGCAGGAAGTTATTCTTTACCCTTGAGCCACCAGCTAAGGCGATTGCATCCTTATGTGTATGTGTGCGAAGTCACTTTAGTCATGTCTGACTCTTGGCAATCTCGTGGAGTATAGCCCACCAGGCTCCTCTGATCATGAAATTCTCCAGCCAAGAATACTGGAGTGGGTTGCCATGCCTTTCTCCAAGGGATCATCCCAACCCAGGGATTGAACCCGTGTCTCCTGCATCGACAAGTGGGTTCTTCACCAAGTGCCACCTTGGAAGCCCCTTATACATCTTTATGTCTTAGCTCAAAAACCACTCCCTCTGGAGGTTTCTCTGACTCCCTTTTGTTAAGTCAGTCTGTAGCATAATTCAGACTTCAATTTATTATTTCACTTTATAATTATAATAATAATTATATAATTATATATATATTATATAATAATATTATATATTATTATATAATTATAATAATAATTCCAATTATTCCACTACTGCTTTCAGCCTGTCTGTCTCCTCTACCAAACCATGAACTCTGGCGCCTAGGACCCAGAATTGATAGTCCACAAATGTTTACTGAATAAATGTCATTAGGTGAGGTAAGGTGAAGTCGCTCAGTCGTGTCCGAATCTCTGTGACCCCATGGACAGTAACCTACTAGGCTGCTCCGTCATGGGATTCTCCAGGCAAGAATACTGAAGTAGACTGCAATTTCTTTCTCCAGGGTATCTTCCCAACCCAGGTATCGAACCTGGGTCTCCCACAGTGGAGGCAGATGCTTTAACCTCTGAGCCACCAGGGAAGCCCCTGAATAAATGTCATTAGTACTCCCCCAAAACCTGGAGTGTTTTTTTCTAAGATGTAAATCTGAGAATTGCTTCCTATATTCCTATTTCCTTCAATCCAAACTTGTTGTATAGTGGCTTTCTCTCTGGTCTCATCTCACAGTCCCTCCTTTTGTCTACTTCAGGAACACCTGAGTTCTTCTAATGCTCCAAGTGAGGGTTCTCCTTCATCTTGAGTCTTCACGCACAATTCCTCAGCTCCTCTTTGCCAGCTACTGCCTAGTCATCCTTCAGATAGCTTACACATTCCTCACAAAGCCTTCCTTGACTCCTCCTCACCCACAGTCTAGGCTGCTGATCCCACCTGTGTCCCCATCATACCCTGTAACTTCCGAGTTGTTACATGCATCATTCTGGGCCAAAATGACTTCTTTGTCTCCCTTGTCTGCTAACCTGTAAGTTCTGTGCCTAACTTGCCCGCCACCATGTATGTCCTCAGCCCTAAACACAGTGCTTGGAAAGGAATAAACACCTGACAAATTTGTGTCAAATGAAAGTTAGATAAATGAGTTTCTCAACCATGAATCAAAAGCTTTTCATTGCCTTTAGAACAAAGACATCACAGATCTAGGGTCCTTTATGATCTTGTTCCCATGTACTTTCAGCCTCATCTTTTCCAAATCTACCTTTTGATCTCAGAGTCTCTCTCACACTCTACACGGCAGTTCTATCAGACTGAACGAAGGCCTCCAAATGCTGGCTCTCAGACCTTTCAGCCTTGGCAACACCGCTCTCTCTAACTGCCACACTCCCTTTCCTCTTCACCCCACACTCCTGTTCTTTTTCTGGCTAACATCCACTAATCTTTGCATTTTCAATTGGACTCCTCTTTCTCTAGCATCCTCCCTTGACTAATGAGCTCTGCTGCACTTTGTTGCTATCCCTGGAGTATTCTGGACTTCCTGCTAACCGTTCTGTTTCCTCTAGGACACGAAGTGGCTGTCTGAACTCTGTCACTGTGATTTCTGTAATTTGAGCCCAGCAACTGCACACAGTGGGCACCCTAAAAATATCTGTGGAATGAGCTGTAATTGTGAGATCTTACTGTTTACTAGTAGCAAGTGTGTCTTGTCATCTTAAAGCAGATTGCAAGCTCCATGAAGTCAGTGAGCGAAGTTGAAATACCTGTGAGTCTTTCCCAGGCCTGAGCCTAATATCTGTCTCCAGGCAGCCAGATTTATGCTGCTTGGAAGCTGTCCGGCACTTGTCAGATGTCTTAATCAGTGGAACCTTGACCCAATGTCCTGGTTAGCCTGGAATTCAGATCATGGTAACCTTAGACACTGGTTTTCTAGAGGGGACCACAGCTCCTTTCTAAAGGCCAGTACAGAAACAGTGTCAGGTACTTGGCCAGTCTCAGCAGTTATTTGTGGAGTGAGTTCTAGAGCACTGACATGGTAGAGAGGCAGGCTGTTCTTGTTCATCTTACCTTGTTCTGGGCTCAGACATTCCAATGGAATGACATGGTTATAAGGGCTGATATCATATATTTACATTCCAGACTCAAGATGAAAAGAAAACTTATTTAAAATCTCGTAAAGGGAGGAGAAAGTCTTTTTGATACTTCCTCAATAACATTCTAGGAAAATAGTTCCCTTCTATGGTAAATAACCAATATTTAATAGCTGGACTTTAATAACCTATATTTAATAGCTGGACTCAAAGGAAATAATTTTTAAAAATGTGACCAAAAACAAGTCACTGTCCAATGGATGCAGAGTAGTTCTAGTTCAGTCACTCAGTCACGTCCGACTCTTTGTGATTACATGGACTGCAGCATGCCAGCCTTCCCTGTCCATCATCAACACCAACTCCATTACTAAAAGTCACATCCATCAAGTCGGCGATGCCATCCAACCATCTCATCCTCTGTCATCCCGTTCTCCCACCCTCAGTCCTTCCTAGAATCAGGGTATTTTCCAGTGAGTCAGCTTTTCACATCAGGTGGCCAAAATATTAGAGTTTCAGCTTCAGCATCAATCCTTCCAATGAATATTCAGACTGATCTCCTTTAGGATGGACTGCTTGATCTGCTTACACTTCAAGGGACTCTCAAGAATCTTCTCCAACACCACAGTTCCAAAGCATCAGTTCCTTGGCGTTCAGCTTTCTTCACCATCCAACTCTCACATCCATACATGATGACTAGAAAAACCATAGCCTTGACTAGAGGGACCTTTGTTGGCAAAGTAATGTCTCTGCTTTTTAATATGCTATCAGGTTGGTCATAACTTTTCTTCCAAGAAGTAAGCATCTTTTAATTTCATGGCTGCAGTCACCATCTGCAGTGATTTTGGAGCCCCCAAAATAAAGTCAGCCACTGTTTCCACTGTTTCCCCATCTATTTGCCATGAAGTGATGGAGCCAGATGCCATGATCTTAGTTTTCTGAATGTTGAGCTTTAAGCCAACTTTTTCATTCTCCTCTTTTACTTTCATCAAGAGGCTCTTTAGTTCTTCTTCACTTTCTGCCATAAGGATGGTGTCATCTGCATATCTGAGATTATTGATATTTCTCCCAGCAATCTTGATTCCAGCTTGTGTTTCTTCCAGCCCGGTGTTTCTTATGATGTACTCTGCATAGAAGTTAAATAAGCAGGGTGACAATATACAGCCTTGAGGTACTCCTTTTCCTATTTGGAACCAGTCTGTTGTTCCATGTCCAGTTCTAACTGTTGCTTCTTGACTTGCATACAGATTTCTCAAGAGGCAGGTCAGGTGGTCTGGTATTCCCATCTCTTTCAGAATTTTCCACAGTTTATTGTGATCCACATAGTCAAAGGCTTTAGCATAGTCACTAAAACAGAAATAGATGTTTTTCTGGAACTCTCTTGCTTTTTCCATGATCCAGCAGATGTTGGCAATTTGATCTCTGGTTCCTCTGACTTTTCTAAAATCAGCCTGAACATCTGGAAGTTCATGGTTCATGTATTACTGAAGCCTGGCTTGGAGAATTTTGAACATTACTTTACTAGCATGTGAGATGAGTGCAATTGGGCAGTAGTTTGAACATTCTTTGGCATTGCCTTTCTTTGGAATTGGAATGAAAACTGCCCTTTTCCAGTCCTGTGGCCACTGCCGAGTTTTCCAAATTTGCTGGCATATTGAGTGCAGCACTTTCACAGAATCATTTTTCAGGATTTGAAATAGCTCAAGTGGAATTCCATCACCTCCACTAGCTTTGTTCATGGTGATGCTTTCTAAGGCCCACTTGACATCACATTCCAGGATGTCTGGCTCTAGGTGAGTGATCACACCATCATGATTATCTTGGTAGTGGAGATCTTTTTTGTACAGTTCTTCTGTGTATTCTTGCCACTTTTTAATATCTCCTGCTTCTGTTAGGTCCATACCATTTCTGTCATTTATCGAGCCCATGTTTGCATGAAATATTTCCTTGGTATCTCATTTTCTTGAAGAGATCTCTAGTCTTTCCCATTCTGTTGTTTTCTTCTATTTTCTTTGCATTGATCACTGAAGAAGGCTTTTAAATCTCTCCTTGCTATTCTTTGGAACTCTGCATTCAGATGGGAATATTTTTCCTTTTCTCCTTTGCTTTTTGCTTCTCTTCTTTTCACAGCTATTTGTAAGGCCTCCTCAGAAAGCCATTTTGCTTTTTTTTTTTTTTTTGCATTTCTTTTCCACAGGGATGGTCTTGATCCCTGTCTCCTGTACAATGACACGAACCTCCGTCCATAGTTCATCAGGCACTCTGTCTATTGGATCTAGTCCCTTAAATCTATTTCTCATTTCCACTGTATAATCATAAGGGTTTTGATTTAAGTCATACCTGAATGGTCTAGTGGTTTTCCTACTTTCTTCAATTTCAGTCTGAATTTGGCAAAAAGGAGTTCATGATACAAGCCACAGTCAGCTCCCAGTTTGTTTTTGCTGACTGTATAAAGCTTCTCCATCTTTGGCTGCAAAGAATATAATCAATCTGATTTTGGTGTCGGCCATCTGGTGATGTTCATGTGTAGAGTCTTCTCTTGTGTTGTTGGAAGAGGCTGTTTGCTATGACCAGTGCGTTCTCTTGGCAAAACTCTATTAACCTTTGCCCTACTTCATTCTGTACTCCAAGGTCAAATTTGCTTGTTACTCCAGGTGTTTCCTGACTTCCTACTATTGCATTCCAGTCTCGTATAATGAAAAAGATATCTTTTGGGGGTGTTAGTGCTAAAAGGTCTTGTAGGTCTTCATAGAACCATTCAGCTTCAGCTTCCTCAGCATTACTGGTTGGGGCATAGACTTGGATTACTGTGATACTGAATGGTTTGCCTTGGAAACGAACAGAGATCATTCTGTCATTTTTGAGATTGCATCCAAGTACTGTATATTGTACTCTTTTGTTATACACAGAGATTATTGTAAATGGATGGTCATACAAATACCATAGTATGATTTCTAATGGTGAAACCAGCCTAAAAGTCTTCCATAACTCAAGTAAGAGCAGTTAAACATTACATGGCACATAGTCACCAGCAGAAAATGATGCAGTTAGTTCAAACCATATTTTCACAGGAGTTTTGTTGGAGACACAAAATAAAATGCAGAAAAGGCAGATAAATTAAGAAGTGATACTTTTATCTGGTGTTACATGTGATTTTAATTTTCATCTGTAATAATGTTGTACTTTCCAAACTTACACATTTCAACGAAAAAGTGTGGGGCTTTTTGTTTGTTTGTTCGACAAGCCACGCGACTTGTGAGATCTTGATTCTCCCACCAGGCAACAAATCCTGGCCCGGAGCAAAGTAACACTAAATCATAACCACTGGACCACCACGCAATTCCAAAAAAAAAAGTGTTTGTTTTAATCATAAAATAATTTTTTAAATCCCATTATTAATTTACATTTTGGCATTCATCCCATTATTTTAACTGTTTATCAAGAGTGTTGTCTGTGAACAGTTTACATGAGGGTCCTGGTGAAGGCAGGTGCACACTTAAGAATCAGAATCTGACTTTTCACCTAATTCCACAGGTGAGTTATCACTGAATGCATGTTGAAGTGCACAAAACTTTAGATTTAGCAACTAAAAAAGAAGAGAAAAACCTGTATTTAATATTAAAGAACCATAAATGGAGTATAAACTTTAAAATCATGTATACTGTACACCTGTAACTTACATAATATTGTACATCAAATATATTTCAGTAAACAGTGTTTTTAAAAGAAAGTTTCGAGAAAGCTACTTACACTCTTGGCCAGAAGATGGTGCACATTTTCCATTACCTGATTCATGTCATCAGAATGAAATCTCTTTCAAAAGAAATTGCTTGATCTCACTACAAAAATACAGGAGAACATCCTCATCCTGAAATGAGAAACTCGAATCTTTAACACAATATGAAATCAGGTATCCTTTCTTCAGAGAAACCACTTTCCTCTAGAGAAAGATTACTAGGTTAGAATATGTCCACTATGCTAAACCAGTGCTAAAGCCCAAAGGAAAGCTCTGTGTTAGCTGCAAAGTTAGGTGGGTTAGGATAGGGTGGGTCTCTATGGAATTTATGAGCAACAGGAGTGAAAAGCGAAGGGACAGGTCTCTAGGTAGACTAGATTATCTGCCTAGACCCCGGCAGATAGAGATGGCTCCAGCAGACTCTCTAACCTGTTCTCTTCTTTTGCCTCCACTTTGACTCCTGGCCATCCTAAAGGAGATCAGTCCTGGGTATTCATTGGAAGGACTGATGTTGAAGCTGAAACTCCAATACTTTGGCCACCTGATGCGAAGAGTTGACTCACTGGAAAAGACCCTGATGCTGGGAAGGATCAAGGGCAGGAGGAGAAGGGGATAAGAGAGGATGAGATGGTTGGATGGCATCACCAACTCAATGGACATGGGTTTGGGTGGACTCCAGGAGTTGGTGATGGAGAGGGAGGCCTCGCATGCTGATATTCATGGGGTCACAAAGAGTTGGACATGACTGAGCAACTGAACTGAACTGACTCCTGGCATCAGTGGTAGAACCCACCACCTTGGCACCTCAGCTGAACAGGAGTTAGGCAGTGATGGGAGCACAGTACCAACAACAGGTGCAAAATGCTTTTCCTTGAGGACCCAGCCCTCTGTGACCACTTCCAAGAAACTTGCCCAGACACCAGCTGCAAGTGTGGCTGACAGCTTTCTCTGCCATTCACAGAAACCATGCTTGCCCTTACTTTTTCAATTAAGGTGTTATGTTAATTTAATCTGTTTACGAGATCTGTCTTTCCCTGGAGATGCTACACTGTGAGCTACTAGCCATAGGCTGTCAGCTATTTCTCTCCAATTTATCGGTCATAGACTGGGGTGTGGGAAATATCATTCACATTGTGGTGGAAAATAACATTTACCTAGGAATAATATTAACTGAAAAAAGAAAGAAAATATGTGAGACCTATTTGAGAAAAAAAAATGACCAAGTTTAAACAAATGATAATAAAGAGTCTATTAGATATTATAGGAAGTTACATAGCACTATTCTAGCACTTTTTCGTGTTTTACTTCATTTAATCAACAATGTATGAGGTGGGTACCACCGTAATTCTCATTGTATAGGAAATGGAAGTACGAAGAGCTTAAATAACTTGCTTGATGAGATTTCGTCTTCACTGTTGAAAAACTTGAATAATATCTAACTATTCCTCAATTTTTAAAAAATATTTAACTCAAGTCTCATGAAAATCCCTAAAGAAGGTGAGTTCACTGTTACAAGAGGATCATATTTTATGCAAGTATAAGGCCTAGAAAAAAATCTGAAAGAACGTGCATCAAATGTTGAGGGTACCTTTGATTCTTTATACTTTCACATATTAACAAACATTGCGATATGCATATATTACTGAATTCTAAGCATCATGAAGAGCACTTTACCTGAATTATCTCAAGTTCTCCCAACATCATGAGGTAGGTACTAGTATGCCTACTTCATACATTTTAGAAATGGAAGCACAGAGAGATTTGCTAACTTACTTCAGGTCACAGAGCTGGTATAGTGGTGGTCCCAACCCAAAAGCCTGAACCAGGAAGGATGAGTGCCTTAATAGCAGAAGTCCCAGGGTACTAGGATTCAAAAGAGTTGGAACATATGGAACCTGAATCCTGGAAACTGAGCCTCTTAAACTCTTTGGGGGCCATAGCACAGGAGTGGGGGCCATAGCATTGGGTGGGGGAGACATAACATAGGGGTGGGGGGCTTTGGCTTCAGGTATTTCCCTTAGTTTTCCTCCCTCATGTTCTTACAGACTCAAAACTGAGAATACAGTACAAAGCCAAGGAGAAAGTGGGAGAAAATTCAATTGGGTGGGGGAGACATAACATAGGGGTGGGGGGCTTTGGCTTCAGGTATTTCCCTTAGTTTTCCTCCCTCATGTTCTTACAGACTCAAAACTGAGAATACAGTACAAAGCCAAGGAGAAAGTGGGAGAAAATTCACTATGGCTGTTGCTAGAAAGAGCAGTTCATAAATGCTCTGTTTCCTTTTTAACCTTCTAGTTTGGCATCATACTATATTTTGCGTAGGCTTTTTGTTCTTGAATGCTGGATAAACTTCATAGGCTTAACCAACCAGCCTCAAAAATACTTGGCAGTTGCATTACTTGTCTACCTGTCTATTATTATAATTATAATAATTGGCTTGTGCAGTTTTAAAAAACTGACATGATGAGTGACCCACCACTCATATAATTCATATATATATAACTCATTCCATTCATATAATCAGAAAGAAATTCCTAGAAGAAGCCATCTCAGTCTTAAGAGTTGATTTCTATCAATGGTGTAAACTAAATCTACTTTCTTATAGTCAAGGAACTTCACAATGAAAACTGAAGGCAGACATATGAACATTAAGCATTTATAAATTTTTGACATTATACCTTTGACCATAATTAATTTGACTCTCTTTTTGAGATGTATTAAGATGTAAAACAAAATGCAAATAAACTTTACATTCAGTTCAACTCAGTTTAGATTCAGTTAAATTCATTTCAGTCGCTCAGTCGTGTCCAACTCTTTGAGGCCTGATGGAATGGAGCAAACCAGACTTCCTTGTCCATCACCAACTCCCAGAGTTTACTCAAACTCATGTCCATTGAGTCGTTGATGCCGTCCAACCATCTCATCCTCTGTCATCCCTTTCTCCTCCCACCTTCCATTTTTCCCAGCATCAGGGTCTTTTCCAATGAGTTAGTTCTTTGCATCAGGTGGCCAAAGTACTGGAGTTTCAGCTTCAACATCAGCCCTTCCAATGAATACTCAGGACTGATTTCCTTTAGGATGGACTGGTTGGATCTCCTTGCAGTCCAAGGGACTCTCAAGAGTCTTCTCCAAATACTACAGTTCAAAAGCATCAGTTTCTCAGTGCTCAGCTTTCTTTATAGTCCGACTCTCACATCCATACTTGACTATTGAAAAAACCAAAGCTTAGACTGGATGGACCTTTGTTGACAAAGTAATGTCTCTGCTTTTGAATATGCTGTCTAGGTTGGTCATAACTTTTCTTCCAAGAAGAAAGTGTTTTTTAATTTCATGGCTAGAGTCACCATCTGCAGTGATTTTGGAGCCCCCCCCCC
>SJYC01093137.1:0-17675 GCA_006408675.1 Madoqua kirkii | reverse complement strand
CACACACTAGTAAAGTAATGCTCAAAATTCTCCAAGCCAGGCTTAAGCAATACATGAACTGTGAAATTTCAAATGTTCAGGTTGGTTTTAGAAAAGGCAGAGGACCCAGATATCAAATTACCAACATCCGCTGGATCATCAAAAAAGCAAGAGAGTTCCAGAAAAACATCTATTTCTGCTTTATTGACTATGCCATAGCCTTTGACTGTGTGGATCACAATAAACTGTGGAAAATTCTGAAAGAGATGGGAATACTAGACCACCTGACCTGACTCTTGAGAAACCTATATGCAGGTCAGGAAGCAACAGTTAGGCTGGACATGGAACAACAGATTGGTTCCAAACAGGAAAAGGAGTACGTCAAGGCTATATATTGTCACCCTGCTTATTTAACTTATATGCAGTGTACATTATGAGAAACGCTGGACTGGAAGAAACACAAGCTGGAATCAAGATTGCCAGGAGAAATATCAATAACCTCAGATATTCAGATGACACCACCCTTATGGCAGAAAGTGAAGAGTAGCTAAAAAGCCTCTTGATAAAAGTGAAAGAGGAGAGCAAAAATGTTGGCTTAAAGCTCAACATTCAGAAAACAAAGATCATGGCATCTGGTCCCATCACTTCATGGGAAATAGATGGGGAAACAGTGGAAACAGTGTCAGACTTATTTTTTGGGGCTCCCAAATCACTGCAGATGGTGACTTCAGCCATGAAATTAAAAGACGCTTACTCCTTGGAAGAAAAGTTATGACCAACCTAGACAGCATATTCAAAAGAAGAGGCATTACTTTGCCAACTAAGGTCCGTCTAGTCAAGGCTATGGTTTTTCCAGTAGTCATGTATGAATGTGAGAGTTGGACTGTGAAGAAGGCTGAGTGCTGAAGAATTGATGCTTTTGAAGTGTGGTGTTGGAGAAGATTCTTGAGAGTCGCTTGGACTGCAAGGAGATGCAACCAGTCTATTCTGAAGGAGATCAGCCTTGGGAATTCTTTGGAAGGAATGATGCTAAAGCTGAAACTCCAGTACTTTGGCCACCTCATGCGAAGAGTTGACTCATTGGAAAAGACTCTGATGCTGGGAGGCATTGGTGGCAGGAGGAGAAGGGGACGATCAAGGATGAGATGGTTGGATGGCACCACCAACTCGATAGACATGTGTTTGGGTAGCCTTTGGGAGTTGGTGATGGACAGGGAAGCCTGGTGTGCTGCGATTCATGGGGTTGCAAAGAGTTGGACACGACTGAGTGACTGAATGAACTGAGGGACTTTAAGCCTCAGGAACAAGGGTGAATTTCTATATGTTTGCTCTTAAAAAGTCTGCTAGAGGACTGAGGGTATCTTGGGTGTGTTAGTTGCTTAGTCGTGCTTGACTGTTTGTGACCCCATGGACTGTATCCCACCAGGCTCCTCTGTTCATGTGATTCTCCAAGCAAGAATACCACAGTGGGTTGCCATTTCCTTCTCCAAATGGTGTCTTAGAGGAATAAATGAGAATTTTGATCTGTGACACAAGTCACTGGAAAAGAAAAAGCATCTGATGAGTCAAGGTCCTCTTCTTTAGAGTAAATGTTACTCCTTAAAATGAGATGCTTCAATGAGGACCTGACTCCACTTACTGAGAGCTGCTGCATAGGAACATTGCCAAAGGCCTTGTCAGAACAGAGGGCCACTTCCTACTCACACTTGTCTCGAGATGCACTGCAGACAGCAGACCAATGCTCTTGCTGACATGTCTCCCACCCAGACTTCTCCTTGGAGAGGTTCCTTACCCTCTTTTCTATATTCCCTACTTCAATTAATGTGTCTTGAATGCTACTTGCTTGCAATAAACCAAGGGATTTGTGAACTGAATATTTTCCATGTTTCATTTATATCCAACCCATGATGTGTGCTTGTCCTTGACAAATTTTGGGAGCTTTTACTGAACTAAACTTGGGTCTGCTTGCCTGCATGCAGTAAACCCAATTTATTGACACTAGGTTGTAATGAAGGAAAGTGTAAGTCACCAAGCAAAGAGTTCAAGGAAGCTTGTGCTCAAAATACATGAATGCCCTAATGGGTTTAATGGGTTTCAGGAAAACTTTTTTTTTTTTTTCCTTTTTGAACATCATTTCTAAAGGCCACTGAGGGAGTGTAGTCACAAGGCATGTGATCAGTTTGTAATACTGACGTGTGTGTAATACTCTGATTTCTTGGTGGTGACGTAACATGACTGTATAATTTTATCAGTCCTCAGGCACCAGTAGGTTTGGGGAGGCTATGTGTTCATGGTCATCAAATAGTTAACTTTGTCACCTACAAATTGGTACATGCCATCTACCTCTATAAGGATTAAATCATGTGGTGCTGCAGCTGCTGGCTTTCAACACTCTGGGAAAGGAGTTTAGGGTGGGGAGCTGAAATGAGGTACTCTGCTTGGGGAATGATTCATAGGTTTTCAGACAGATATTTTCAGTAACTGATTTTATGAGTCCAATTCTTGCACCTCCTCATAATCTAGAAATGTTCATAAGACTTGCAGAAACCTTCTGCAAAATTGATGTGCTTGATTGCATAAATTCCCCCTTCACCAAAATCTCAACTATACTATCTTCCCCCATACCTCTGTGGAGCAGTTTCTCAGATGTATCTGAGGTGCTGTCTCCCAGGCTATAGTTCTCATTTTGTTCCCAATAAAACTTAACTCACAACTCTTATGTTGTGGATTTTCAAAAGTCAATAACTTCTTCCATGGGGGGATGGATGGGTTTAGCACCTGTACAACAGCTCAGGAAATGTACATCAAATCTTGTTTCCTGGGGACTGAGAGAGTCGTTTCCTAGGCAGGTTGATAAGATGTCTAGGGGTCCCCAAGGAGAGAGGGGTCTGGAATTCTCAAGGAGGAAGAAAGGAAAAACTTTTTTGCTTCTCTACATTCCTTAGGATTATATAACAATAATGTATTCTGCCTGAGGACAGTCTCTGGATTAAACCTTCTGGCTAATTCTGTTATCTTAAAATGTAAATTATGGGAATAGGTCTGGTGCTGGGGTCCACCCTCAGCAGAGTCCAGGGATACCCTCAGGATGAACGGTGTTGGTGAATGAAAGAATGACACGGGGAGACCAAGCTTCAGTGAGTGAGGCCCCTAACTTTATTTTCAAAAGGGGCTTTTATACTCTGAGTTGTACATAGAGCAAAGTGAAAATACAGAGTCATGGAGAGTCAGCTCAACATTCCATCAGTTTTAACCTTTATCACAGCCAGGTTTTTTCCTGCATACTGTTTCATAAACAAGGGTCTTATCTTTTGTACATTATCTTCTGGCCTGGAGGGCTGTTGACATTTTATGACTCTTTTTTTATAAAGGTTGGTCAACCAGAAAACTTATTTTCCCGATCTGTGTTACCCTTAGAATGCTTAAACAGAGTTACATTTTTATAGAACAAAGGTGCAGTGGCTTACAACAAAGAAAGAACTTATAACTCAAGGTCTAATGTTGCTAATGCTAAGGCTACTACTTGTTTTTTCTACATTCTAACTATGCACTCCCAGGCACACAGTGGATAAGGAGTATGGAAACTTGTCAGCAAGCATTGGCTCAACAATGAAACCCTTCATCAGTATTATTTTAATAAAACTTTTTCACCCCTTGAGGGGCTCTACAGTTTTAGAATGCTTAGGCTTCCTGTGTCATGGTTGGGGGTGTTGTGAACAATCATATGTGTAGTCGCAAGAGTCTGGATAAACCTGCCAAGCAAGCTAGAATGCTAACAGGGGGGTTTGAATTGAAATGCTCCTTTCATACCCAGGAGACTTATCATCTAGAGCCCTAAGTTGATTTTCTCCAGAGAAAGGTGGTCAGGGATGGTCCCCTGTTAATGTCAGAAGAGTTGGTGAAAGGCATAATATAGTAGGACAGACAGATTTTGGTTTGGGCTGGAGCAGGTCCAGGGAGTCCCTAGAGTCCTGATCCACCTTGCCTGTCAGGTCTCCTCCGCATGACCTTGTCATGGGTGGGATCTCCTGTGCTGGCTCCCAGTAGTCTGGTGAGGTCTTTACAACCTCCAGACATTCTTTGGATTCATTGGAGAGTATGTAACTTCATAGCTAACACTAACAAGGGGGTACTCTTTCTGCCCCCTTCTGATGCCTATGTCAGAAGCTTTCTCTATCTCCTTTATACTTTAATAAAACTTTATTACACAAAAGCTCTGAGCGATCAAGCTTTGTCTCTGGCCCCAGATTGAATTCTCCTCTAGGAGCCAAGAATCCTGGCGTTGTGATTCAAAAACAACCTGTCATCTTGGGGGCTTGTCCGGGATCCATCAGGACAAGGTAAGGATGCTTGGAGCTCTAGTTCTTTGTTCTCTTAGCAAGTACATTTTCTGCTGTGCTTTACTAACTCTACGGTGTGCTTGTGTGAATGAATGACATACACTGTGTGAAGCAAGTAAGGAGCCCTGCTCTGTGGTTCCACAGTGATCTCATACGGCTTATGGCAGAAACCTGTCAGGGGTTTCTACTGACCTGCCAATGCCAAGAGGCACCCAGTGTCTCCTTAGGGAACTCACCAGGAATGGGCAAAGCGTGTGGACCGAACTCTCCTTTGTTAGTCAAACTTTTCGGTCTCTTTGACCATTTCACAACTCCTTGGGAATTAGAAGTTCTAGCCTAATCTATAGGATCTTAGACTTTCAAGGGACTTGTGATCTATACTGTTACTGTGTACTGTGGCTTAGGTCCCAAACTTGGACTGGTGGTCAAGAAAACATCTAGCCTAGCTAGGAATCGGAAGTTCGGAAACTAGATGGAGCTCTAGCTCCAATAACATCTCTGAGGTTAAAGTTTCCTCAGATTGGGACTGCAATGGGTTTTTTTCCTTTGGTAACACTGGCTCTTGGTGGACCAGAGGAGGCTCTCATACTGGTGTGGTGATGCTTAAAAAGAACATCTCAGCTTTATGTTCATATCGGTCTTATTGTGGTCAGGAATAATACTCAGGGTCATGCACAGGCACTCAGGTGACGAATGTTTCCTCCAGTGGTCTTAGCTTGGGAGGCATTCCAGAAGGTTACTCTGATTGCACCCCAGGTGGCATCAGAGGCAAGCAAGGTTAAAGGTGAAGAGCTGGGCATCAGGTAGAGATGCTATCAGGTTGACCCCTGGTACATCCCCACCCCATCTTGGTGGTAGAACTGGGAGGGTCGAGATGGCGCCTGTGTCAGTGAGGGACAGACTAAGTCCGACCAGGAAGGAAAAGCTTTTGGTATAAAGTCTGTCTACACCTCCATCTAGAGCAGGGAGGGATGCCTCCAGTAGAAAAATGGCGCTGGTCGTTTTTTTTCCTCTTACAGATGGGAGCTAACAATTCCAGCCTCACTCCTTTGATCTGTATCCTGAAAAACTGGGATAGATTTGATCCCCAGGTCTTAAAGAAGACATATCTGGTCTTCCTATGCGATACTACATGGCCATGGTATTCAGTGGAGGATGGTGAATGGTGGCCAGTGGAGGGTCTCTTAAGTATAATACTGTTTTACAATTAGACTGGTTCTGTAAGGAACAACGGAAGATGAGATCAGAGTCATTTTGTCAGATGTCTTCTTGAAGGACTCAGGCAGGTGCGTTCTAAGCCTTTAAACTATAGCAAATTGGCAGACCTAGAACAGGAGAAGGAAGCTCCTGGTAAATTCCTAGATAGACTAAGAGAAGCACTTTGCAGATTCACTGAGATTGATCCTGAAAGTGAAGAAGGAAAATGATCTTAAAAGATTTATCACTCAGTCGGCTCCAGATATCTGCCATAAGATACAAAAATGGGCATATGGACCAAATCAGTCTTTAGATACTCTGTTACAACTGGCTTAGATGGTCTATGATGGTAGGGAATATGAGGAAAAGAAAGAAAGGAAAAAAAAAAAAAGACAAATGAAAAGGTGGAAGCCTTCACAATGTCTATGAAAAACGTTCTTAAACAGCTGGAGAAAAATGCCCAGAGAAACCCAGGTGCAAAGGGATGGGCTTGCTATTACTGTGGAAAGGAGGGGGCATCTCAAGCGGGATTGCTCTCAGGCATCTAAGCTGCCCCCGGCTCCACATCTGGTCTGCAAAGGACCACACTGAAAGAGAGACTGCCCTCAGAGACGTAGGTCTCCGGGCTCGGACTCTCAAGACAATCAAGACTGAAGGTGCCTGGGGGTCCCCACACAAGCTCCCATCCTAATTACACCTGAGGAACCCCGGGTATTAATAATTGTGGGGGGCCAGTCCTTGGGATTCCTTTTAGATACTGGGGCAACTTACTTTGTGCTTACTGAAGCCCCTGGCCCACTTTCTTCCCAATCTACTTCTGTAATGAGACTGTCTGGATGAGCCAAAAGGTATTATTTCAGTTATTCTTTATCTTGCAACTGGGATTCTGTGCTATTTTCACATGAGTTTCTGATCATGCCAGAATCTCCCTCACCCCTTTTGGGGAGGGATATATTGAGCGAAGTCCATGCCTCTGTTTTCATGAATATGGAGCCCTCCCTTTCTCTCCCTTTAGTTGAACAAAATGTAAATCCTAGAGTATGGGATGATGAAAAATCTGTTGGCCAAGTACAAAATGCTATTCTGTAGTTGTCAAGCTCAAAGACCCACACTTATTTCCACATAAGAAGCAGTATCCACTGAAACCTGAGGTTAAGGAAGGGTTAAAACTTATCATCGAAAATTTAAAGGAACGGGGACTATTAATTCCCTGTAACAGTCCTTGCAACACTCCTTTTTTGGGTATAAAGAAATCAAATGGTAAAAGGAGACTAGTTCAAGATTTACGTATAATAAATGAGGCTGTAGTTCCTTTACACCCCATGGTGCCTAATCCTTATACTCTATTGTCTGAAATTCCTGAACGAGCCAAATATTTCTCAGTAATTGATTTAAAAGATGCCTTCTATTCAGTGCCTTTGGCGGAAGAAAGTCAATTTCTATTTGCCTTTGAAGACCCTAAGCAGCCAGCTTCTCAGTTAACCTGAACAATTTTGCCCCAGGGATTTGTGACAGTCCTCATTTATTTGGATAAAGTTTGTCACGGGATCTACAAAACTTTAATAGCTCTGAAGCGGTGGTGTTACAATATGTAGATGATATTTTGTCTGTGCTGAGACAAAGAAAGATTGTTCGCGAGCCTCAGAAGATTTCTTAAACTCTCTGGCAGGCTGTGGTTACAAGGCCTCAAGAGAAAAGGCTCACCTCCATCAACAATCTGTTAGATATCTGGGCCTAATCATATCAGAAGGGACTAGGGCCATAGGCCCTGAGAGAATTAAACCTATACTAAATCATCCCCTACCTATGACTTTAAGACAACTGAGAGGATTTTGGGGAATCACAGGTTACTGTCGCATTTGGATTCCAGGTTATGGGGAACTTGTCCAGCCTTTATATAAACTTATAGCTGAAACTCAGCAGGCCCAAACTGACAAACTGGTTTGGTCTCCAGAAACTCAAAGGCTTTTAAGGTTCTTCAGACTGCTCTCCTGCAAGCTCTAGCTCTGAGCTTGGTAGGGACTTGGGAGTTTTGACACAATCCTGAGGGCCTCACCAGCGACCTATTGCTTATCTAAGCAGAGAATTAGATGTAATTTCACGTGGGTGGCCCCACTGCCTAAGAGTAATTGGAGTAGCAGCTTTATTAGCACCTAAAGCTTTAAAAATAATTAATGGATGAAACCTTACTGTACTGACTTCTCATGATGTGAGTGGAATCTTAAATTTTAAAGTTAATATTTGGATGACAGACAGTAGGCTTCTTAAATACCAGTCATTGTTGTCAGAAGGGCCAGTAACAGCTTAAAGTTTGTGGAAATTTAAATTCTGCCACTTTCCTTCAGGAAAGTGAAACACCTGATCACAATTGTTCTCAATTTCTAATTTTAAACTACGCAGCTCGGGAAGATCTAATGGATACCCCATTAGACAATCCTGACATGGAAATATTTAGAGATGGCAGTTCTTTTGTTTGGGATGGAAAGCGTAAAGCAGGTCATGCTGGTGGTGACTGCTGAACAGGTTTTGGAAGCAAATCTCTCCCCCAGGGAACCAGTGCTCTGTTAGCGGAGCTTGTGGCTCTGATCCGAGCTCTGGAGTTAAGCAAAGGGCAGCGGGTAAATACCTACACGGATTCTAAGTATGCTTATTTGACTTTACATGCTCATGCTGCAATATGGAAAGGAAGACAGTTTAAAATGGCAACAGGAGAACCTGTTAAGCATTTCAAGGAGATTAAGAGACTTTAACTGTTATATATTGTCCTAAAGAAGTAGCTGTTATGCATTGCAAACGGCTCAGCAGGAATGGGAATAAAATAGCCTAAGGTAATCAGCTGGTTGACTCTCAAGCCAGAAAAGTGGCACTTTAGGAAACCCCTTCACTGCAGACGCCTTTGATCTGGACAGGTCCTGTGGAACAGGAAAAACCACAATATACTGAGGAAGAACTAGAAAGATATGAAAAAAGAGGAGCAAAGATTACTGATAAAGGATGGTTACAGTCTGAAGATGAGCGATTAATAATTCCTGAAAATGCTCAATGAAAAATTCTTAAGTATTTACATCAGAGTTTTCATTTGGGTGCAGAGAGTACTTACCAAATGGCTTCCCGTTTGTTTGAAGGTAAAAAGGTAATAAAAACTTTAAAGAATATTATCAAAAGGTGTGAGATTTGTCAGAAAAATAAACCAAAGACTGAAAAGCTAGCAAAATCTGGATTACAGTGAAATGGGAAGTATCCTGGAGTGGACTGGGACATTGATTTTACTCATATGCCAAAAGCTCACATGTTAGTAAAGTCATGCTCAAAATTCTCCAAGCCAGGCTTCAGCAATACGTGAACCATAAACTTCCTGATGTTGAAGCTGGTTTTAGAAAAGGCAGAGGAACCAGAGATCAAAACATCTGCTGGATCACGGAAAAAGCAAGAGAGTTCCAGAAAAACATCTATTTCTGCTTTATAGACTATGCCAAAGCCTTTGACTGTGTGGATCTCAATAAACTGTGGAAAATTCTGGAAGAGATGGGAATACCAGAGCACCTGACCTGCCTCTTGAGAAATCTGTATGCAGGTCAGGAAGCAGCAGTTAGAACTGGGCATGGAACGACAGACTGATTCCAAATAGGAAAAGGAGTATGTCAAGGTTGTATATTGTCACCCTGCTTATTTAACTTCTATGCAGAGTACATCATGAGAAACGTTAGACTGGAAGAAACACAAGCTGGAATCAAGATTGCCGGGAGAAATATCAATAACCTCAGACATTCAGATGACACCACCCTTATGGCAGAAAGTGAAGAGTAGCTAAAAAGCCTCTTGATGAAAGTGAAAGGAGAGCAAGAAAGTTGGCTTAAAACTCAACACTCAGAAAACGAAGATCATGGCATCCAGTCCCATCACTTCATGGGAAATAGATGAGGAAACAGTGGAAATAGTGTCAGACTTTATTTTTGGGGGCTCCCAAATCACTGCACATGGTAATTGAAGCCATGAAATGAAAAGACGCTTACTCCTTGGAAGAAAAGTTATGACCAACCTAGATAGCACATTCAAAAGCAGAGACATTACTTTGCCAACTAAGGTCCATCTAGTCAAGGCTATGGTTTTTCCTGTAGTCATGTATGGATGTGAGAGGTGGACTGTGAAGAAGGCTGAGCACCGAAAAATTGATGTTTTCTAACTGTGGTGTTGGAGAAGACTTCTGAGAGTCTCTTGGACTGCAAGGAGATCCAACCAGTCCATTCTGAAGGAGATCAACCCTGGGATTTCTTTGAAAGGAATGATGCTAAAGCTGAAACGCCAGTACTTTGGCCACCTCATGCCAAGAGTTGACTTGTTGGAAAAGACTCTGATGCTGGGAAGGATTGTGGGCAGGAGGAGAAGGGGAAGACAGAGGATGAGATGTCTGGATGGCATCACGACTTGATGGACGTGAGTCTGAGTGAACTCCGAGAGTTGGTGATGGACAGGGAGGCCTGGCGTGCTGCAATTCATGAGGTTGCAGAGTTGGACATGACTGAGCGACTGAAATGAACTGAAAGAATATTCTTGCTTACAAGTTTGGGTAGATACTTTTACTGGATGAATCGAGGCTTTTCCCTGTCGTAGTGAACAGGCTAAGGAGGTTATAAAGATTCTCTTCATCAGTGGAAGGCTTCCTGTGGTGTACGTCTCCACTTCAAGGAAAGGACTTTCTCCAAGTCTGTGAATACCTTCGACAACAATCACATGCGATGCCTCTTCTTCATCTGATGACATCTACCAACCGTAAAACGGACTGGTGCAACACTTTGTACTTTAACTGTGGAGATAATGTGACTTTTAATTTTGATTCTGATTGTTTTGTTTTTGCTGTTTGCTCCCTGCGTCTGTAACTGTATAACTGGATTTGTTTCTAGCGGCATGAAAGCTTTTAAGTTATAAATAGTTGCTTAAACTCCTGCTACTGCTGCACCTTCCTCCAACTACTATTTGGGGCCCCTGGATCAGATATGCTCAATATGAGGATTAGGAAAATATGTTGCCTCACCAATTTAGAGACAACGCCCCTTCTCAGCTCAGAAGCAGTTATAGAATGAGAACGATGCCCCTTTTCCCTAGGCAACATAATTCTCCTAAAAGAAAAGGAGGTAATGTGAGAGAGCCATTTATAGGCAGGTTGATAAGAAGTCTAGGAGTCCCCAAGGAGAGAGGGGTCTGGAACTCTCAAGGAGGAAGAAAGGACAAACTTTTTTCCTTCTCTACATTCCTTAGGATTATATAACAATAATGTATTCTGCCTAAGGACAGTCTCTGGATTAAACCTTCTGGCTAATTCGGTTATCTTAAAATGTAAATTATGGGAGTAGGTCTGGTGAGGTCTTTTACAACCTCCAGACAGTCTTTGGATTCACTGGAGTGTATATAACTTTATTGCTAACACTGACAAGGGGGTACTCTTTTTGCCCCCTTCTGATGCCTATGTCAGAAGCTTTCTCTATCTCCTTTATACTTCAATAAAACTTTATTACACAAAAGCTCTGAGCGATCAAGCCTTGTCTCTGGACCTGGATTGAATTATTCTCCTCCAGGAGCCAAGAATCCCAGTGTCATGACTCAACAACAACCTTTCAGGACCTCAGAGAAGAGTTAAAACAGAAGACATGGTGGGAGGACTCTGTCCCAGAAAGGCTGCATAGAGTCCCATGTGGTTACAGAGCCAAAGAGAGAGAAAGAAGTGGACAAATCAGAGGGATTGGGAATGACTAAATGTGAGGATTGAAGAAAAGAGGGAAGTCAAGTTTGACTCCTGGGGTCAATTATAGCTGAATAACTTGGTAATTAGTGTTGCCTTTGTTGCCTTGAGTTGCCTTGCCGTCTAGTCAAGGCTATGGCTTTTCCTATGGTCATGTATGGATGTGAGAGTGGGACTGTGAAGAAGACTGAGCAGCGAAGAATAGATGCTTTTGAACTGTGGTGTTGAAGAAGACTCTTGAGAGTCCCTTGGACTGCAAGGAGATCCAACCAGTCCATTCTGAAGGAGATCAGCCCTGGAATTTCTTTGGAAGGAATGATGCTAAAACTGAAACTCCAGTACTTTGGCCACCTCATGCGAAGAGTTGACTAGTTGGAAAAGACTCTGATGCTGGGAGGGATTGCCTGCAGGAGGAGAAGGGGACGACCAAGGGATGAGATGGCTGGAGGACATCACTGACTTGATGGACGTGAGTTTTAGTGAACTCTGAGAGATGGTGATGAACAGGGAGGCCTGGCGTGCTGCGATACATGGAGTCGCAAAGAGCCGGACATGACTGAGCGACTAAACAGAACTGAACTGAACTGAACTTGTTGCCTTGAAGGGGCTTCCCTGGTGGCTCAGACCATAAAGAATTCACCTGCAATGCATGAGATCCAGGTTCAATCCCTGGGTTAGGAAAATTCCAAGGAGAACAGAATGACCACCCACTCCAGTATTCTTGCTAGGATTCCATGGACAGAGGAGCCTGATGGGCTATAGTCCGTGAGATCACAAAGAGTCAGACAGGACTGAGAGACTAACTCTCTCTCTCTCTCTCTTTTTAATTGCCTTGAGAGTCTGGAACCCTGGCAGGTGTGAGGTGGGGGAGAACAGGCTCAGCCAGAGGTGCCCAAGAATTGGAGCTGAAGGTGGAGTTTGGTATTTATGCTTTGAAAGTCAATATTGGAAGTCAGTAGTGCCTTCAGGGCTGCATGAGGTGTCAGGAAAGGCAGGGAATGGTGGGACTGGAAAAGGATTGGGCCTGGAGATTTGCAAACTCTGCAAGGGGAGAGAGGAGAAGACCAGAAGACTGTGTCAGCCCTCCAGCCTCCTTCCTCACTCTGCTCAGGGCTGTGTCCTTGGCCTGCAGCTCTTTTCCAGGTAAGAATGGCAGAAGTGTGAGGCATGGGGTGGGCATTGTCCTGGGGCCCCAAAGCTACATAATCTGCTCTATCACTGGCCCATGAGTAGGCACCTTCCTAGGTGTCCCTTACCCCAAAACTGGGAATATTAAAACAGTACTGCCATGAGAGGAGAAAATGAAAACTGGGAGGAAATGTGGAAGGACTAAACTGCTGGCTTTACAAAGAATCAGAAGGTGAAATTGGTAGTGTCTTTGGAGTCAATAGTATAGAGAGCTTTGGAGCTTAGCAGACTCAGGCTTTGATTCTGTCTCCTCCATTCCCTCAACGTGAGGCCTGAACTTCATCTTCAACCTATTTCTTCAGAGTATTTGTGAATGAGGATAGATTTAGAACTAGTAAATTTTTCTACATTTCTTTCATTTTTAGAAAACTGAATTATTTTTTCTAAAAACAAAAGAAATAACACGTTTACTGTTACAATCATATAAATTTAAATAAACATATACCTAGAAAAGTATCTTTTACTTTCCTAAGTAGAAATGGAGTACTTGTCTACATACTAAACCTAAACTGTGAATTATATATCAATGGCTTGCTTTAATTCTAGGCCGGAAACAGCTGCACAGGAGACCAAGGCCTGCTGTGCAGAGAACTCATCTTCCTTCCTGGTCAAGGACCCCTGTGGGCGAGCAGCGGTAAAAAAAACATAATTTGGCCAATTTGAGGGTGAAATTGGGGGAGCATCCCCTCTAGCAACTAGAAGGGTGCTCCCAGAGATTCCATACATCAGTTCAGTTCAGTCGCTCAGTCATGTCCAACTCTTTGCTACCCTATGCTCTGCAGCACACCAGACCTCCCTGTCCATCACCAATTCCCTGAGTTTACTCAAACTCATGTCCACTGAGTCGGTGATGCCATCCAACTATCTCATCCTCTGTCATTCCCTTCTCCTCTCATCTTCAATCTTTCCCAGCATCAGGGTTTTTTCCAATGAGTCAGTTCCTCGCATCAGGTGGCCAAAGTATTAGAGTTTCAGCTTCAGCATCAGTCCTTCCAATGAATATTCAGGACTGATTTCCTTTAGGAGGGACTGGTTGGATCTTCTTGCAGTCCAAGGGACTCTCAGAGTCTTCTCCAACACCACAGTTCAAAAGCATCAATTCTTTGGTGCTCAGTTTTCTTTATACTCCAACTCTCACATCCATACATGACTACTGAAAAAACCATAGCTTTGACTATGTGGACCTCTGTTGACAAAGTAATGTCTCTGCTTTTGAATATGCTGTCTAGTTATGTTGGTCATAACTTCCATAAATGGAACATCTTTAATAAGAAGGGAATGAAAAGATTATTTTAGGGCAGGACAACATTTTGGGGAAAAGAATGGCAGTTGTATCAGGTAGATTGCTTCTTCCTTTGAAGGCAGGCTAAGGAGCGGGCACACATGAGAGATTACCTCCTTGGAGCCAATTGGAAAATTCCAAACTGGTTGTCTAAAATTAGATCTCTGGGGAAGGTAGAAACTACAAGTAGTTTAAGTATGAAGTCTAGGTCTGGTGTCCTGGGCTTTACTGTAAGTGATGCCATTTCAGGCTTGTGGTTTTTCTTTAGCAGCAGCTAACACTAGGTAGTTGAGTGGCTTGGTAACTGGACAAGTTGGAGGGTATGGGAGCACACATATTTTAATGAATCAGGGGAATGGGATCTTTTGAACTGATGAGAAATGAGTCAGGATGGGGATCCTTAATCTGGAGCTTTGGTGGTCTCATATTATTAGCAGAACCCATGAGTTTGTCACCACTAGAAATCATAGCTTTTTTCATTTCATGTTACAGTTTTGTAGGCATTGTGAAACACAGCTTTATATTCTAAGTCAAAATTCAAAACTGGTTCAGATCTACCACTTAATCTTGTTAAATAATAGGTTCATAAGCTCATATGGAGAAGGCAGTGGCACCCCACTCCAGTACTCTTGCCTGGAAAATTCCATGGATGGAGGAGCCTGGTAGGCTGCAGTCCATGGGGTTGCTGAGGGTCGGACACGACTGAGTGACTTCACTTTCACTTTTAACTTTCATGCATTGGAGAAGGAAATGGCAACCCACTCTAGTGTTCTTGCTTGGTGAATCCCAGGGACAGGGGAGCCTGGTCGGCTGCCATCTATGGGGTCGCACAGAGTCGAACATGACTGAAGCGACTTAGCAACAGCAGCAGCAAGCTCACAGATTCTATATCTCAAATTACTGTTTTGATAATTGTATCAGGCTAAATTCCATTCAGATGTGAATGAAAACAGGTGTGGTCTTTCTTGTCCAAGATCCTAGTTACCTTTGAGATTCTATCCACTCTGGGTTCAGAATCTCTAAATTTTGGTGGAAAGCAAAGTTTAAACAGCCAGTATGGGGCAAACTTAGCAAATTTCGGGTCAGGTTTGGAGGATTATCAAAGGGATTTAGTATATAGAAAGACTCCAGTGTGTTGACTTTAAAAAAATGCACAACATGAGAGTTCCAAGCTAAGTTTTATTTGGAGCAAAATGAGGACTGTAGCCTGGGAGATGGTATTTCAGATATCTCAGAGAAACTGCTCCAAAGAAATAAGGGAGAGATCTGTATATATGATTTTGGTGAAGGGGGAATTCATGCAATCAAGCACATAATTTTTGCCAAAGGCTTCTGCTTGTCTGGTTTCTGTGGTGGCTCAGTGGTAAAGAATCCATGTGCCAATGCAGGAGACTTGGGGACTCAGATTCGATCTCTGAATGGGTAAGATCTCCTGGAGAAGGAGCTAGCAACCCACTCCAGGATTCTTCCCCAGGAAATCCCATGTACAGAGGAGCATGTCAGGCCACAGTCCTTGGAGTCAAAAAGAACTGGACACAACTTAGTTTGTAATTAGGACATATACTTCAGTTTGTTGACTAATAACAATTTCTGCTAGGCAGGAAGAGCAGACACCACCATGAAGGACTTTGGTGCTTTTCTAGTTATCTGGAGATGCAAGAACTGGGCTCATAAAATCAGCTCCTAAATGTATATATCTGAAGAACTGTTTTGCCAGTTTTTCCCAGTGTACACAGTGCTCAGCTCTCCACAGTGAACTTCTTTCAGGGGCTGTTGGAACTCAGCAGCTGCAGTGGCACGTGATTTAATCCTTGTAAAGGTAGATGGCAAGTGCCAATTTGTAGCTGACACAGGCTTTTATTCAGCGTGGTGATGAGTGCTATTTATGTTCTAAAGGACTTGCTCTAACAACGTGCAACAGGAGGGTGAAATTTGGAGAAATCAATCAGATAAAAAGGGTGAGAAATATATAGCAATTCACATCCCAAGGCTTTGTGGTGGGTGGGCAAGTGAGGGGTGGTAAATGCTTAATGTGACTTTTAATCATGTGATTCCTACTCGTCTTGTATGACTTTAGGCTATGTTAAGCAGTTCAAAATGGAGTCACAGTGACCAATGTGAGTTTGCATGATGATTGTTTTTAAATATCCTGTGTGTTTAAATGTGGCATATTACAAGTGTTAACATGGATATGTTAATTTGATAAGGTCCAGGGATGACATCACTGGGACAAGAGCACCAATATAGATAAGAATTCCCCAAGACGTCACTGGTGCTCAGTATTGGAGGCTCCTGAAAAATGAGACCACTAAGCAGCTTGAAGTCCCTTGTCTGGGCACTGAGTCCAGCTGGAGACTCTGTGACTTCCTGCTCACACTACTCTTTGCAGCTGAGGCACTGGAGCACCACTCCTGTTGGATCACCTTCTTCCTGATTGCTCTTTGTTCTTACTGGCATGACTGACTTACAGGGCACGTGTGATTGTGTGCCATAAATGGAGCAAATCAGAAATTGGATTTGGATGTGTTTCATTTTCTCCAATTCTGGGACTCACTTGGCCTTCCTGCAAGACTGCCCCACCTTAATCCAATTTCCCCTTAACTAGGGATAGAAAACAGCTTGTTTGGATTTGCATTTTCTTAGCTTATACTACCGGAGAAGGCGATGGCACCCCACTCCAGTACTCTTGCCTGAAAATCCCATGGATGGAGGAGCCTGGTGGGCTGCCGTCTATGGGGTCACACAGAGTCGGACACGACTGAAGCAACTTAGCAGCAGCAGCAGCAGCAGCAGCAGCAGCAGCAGCAGCAGCAGTAGCTTATACTGCCGTCTGTTCATATGTTTTTATTATCTACTTCATTTTCTCTATATTGAATTAACTTTTCAGAATAGGCAGCCTGTTCTTAGTGTGCTTTTCTTGGTTCCTTTTTTTTTTTTTTTGTATTACCTGGCACTGCTGGGGACTCCTTTTTCATGAGAGAAAGAATAATTAATATTCCTACACCATCCTCTGGAGCACCCAGAGTTAAGCATTACTGTAGATTTTTTACAGTTTAATTACTCAAAACGTCTAACAGTTCCTGCTGCCCCTTTCCAGGTGGAGAGGGGCGATATTTAACCCTGCACTGGCCATCATCACCTTTTACCAACACTGGAAATAGTTGTTAGCATTCTTCTGACTAATAATTATGGAGCATGTTTTTATCTGTTTACAGTCCATTCTCCTTTCTATGGCTTTGTGCATATTTACAAAAATGGGCTTGTATTATCTATATTACTTGCAGCTTGTTTTTTCCTCTCATGTATCAAGGGCATCCTTAATCAGTACATTGTGTCTCTCGTGTAGTGTCTAATAGTCACCTGTGATTCCACAGTGGGCACTGAGCTTCTTTGGCTCAGTGCTTCTCTTATTAAAGAATATTTGTTTTCCAAGTTTTTGTCATGTCTCAGTACTAAACATTTTGTTCATATATCATTAAGTTCATGTGGCTTTAATCCTCGAGTAGATTATCAAAGGGAGAGTATAAGTATTATTTCTGATTTTAATAGGCTTTCCAAGTTCTTGAAAAATTATAACTATTCCCACTTCAGATAGGTAATACTGATTCTCTCTCTATATATATTTTTATTATAGCCACAACTTCTGGGCTTGAACAACTTTTCATGTTTAGTAATCATTGCTTTGCAATTCCCTCTTTTTAAAAATTTTAGTTTATCAATTTCCTTAAGCTTTTAATATAAGAAACATTAATAATTTTTTGGTGGTGGTTTAGAATTTGTTATTCTCCCTTCTGTGAAGTATTTCCCTATTTAGCTTTTGTGCAGTTCAGAATTCTTGAATGAAATTGCTTGTTCTGTATTATTAAATGGAAACTTTGGATCTGGAACTTTTTAAAAAATATTGAACATTTTGTTGACTTTTTTTTATTTTCCTCTAATGAGGATTCTGTTT